>JAXGGA010006275.1:0-71085 GCA_038373865.1 Uloborus plumipes
CAACGCGACGGCTACATTTTTAATTGGGTTATAAAATTATTTTGTATTTCCTCTCTGTTTTGCAGATTTTTCGCCCTTATTTACACACCTCTCCGTAGCTGCGTGCAGAAAAAAAAAAAAAAAAAAAAAAAAGACTGCATCATCAGAAAAAGCTAAGAATATCACTAAAACAGTATTTGTGCTGAACTTCAACTGTAACTTTTACAATTTTTAAAATTTGAATCCTCTCACCCTCTGCAGAAAAAAATATTTTTAATAGTAAAAACTAAAGTGCCGGAGCTCAAAATACTCTCGGTTATTCGCGGGTCTTCACACGTTTTTCTTTTATGGAGATGATTTACTGAATGCAGAAAAATTCGAGTACTATGTCGTTTTTAGCTTTAAAAGATATTTTTACATAATGTTGTAATTTTTGCTATATTTAAGTGTATTTGTTGTGTTATTGACTTGATTTTCCATCGCACCACTAGTAGTGCCACCCTATTCCACGAGATCGATAATCGAGCGCTTTCTGTAGATCATTTTGCGTAATTAGTTGACACTGTTCATACTATTAGTATCAAAATTTAAAGAATGCAATTTTTTTCTCTTCATCCCACTTCTTTAAAAGCATAAAACATATTTTGCTACATTTTGCGCTGTTCCTACCCAACACGTACACAAATAGTACTTCAATCTGTTTACTACTAAAGCTGATTGTATTAGAGGTATTTCCAGGTTCAACCGATTAAGAAACTTTCCAACTGTTTCGACTAATATCAATTGGAAATCGGAATAGCTGAAAAAAAAAATCCGACAGTAGAAATGTTTTCTTCAGTCTAAAAAACTTAAAAGTTGTGAGATTATACGAAAAAACGTAAAAATGTGAAAAGTGTTAGAGCCCCATCTTCCGTTAAAGTTTGAATGCTGAAATTTTAGGAGAGTGATCGAATGTGTAAATGATGTCTTCCTCTTTATCAAAAAAAAAAAAAAAAAAAAGAAGAACCACCTTAGTGCACATTCCAATGATTTTGTGCCAAATTTTATGACTAATGATAGAAAAAAGAAAGGTGAGCCATAATGGATAAAAATATAAAATATTAAACAAAATCGAAAAAAAAAATAAAAAATGATAAAATATTCGAAATGTGTATCAGAAGAAAGAAGAGGGCAATTTTGAAAAGGTGAAAAAGGCGAAGGAAAGAGAAATAGAGGAAACATCACCTCTTCTTCAAAAGCCATGGAAATTAAACAAGCAAAGAAGATCTAACATGACCAACTTCAACAAACAAAAATTACGGCCAACCTTAGCTTTATTTTCATTTTTAAACACGAACTAAAGGAATTATAATCTTTTAGAAACTTCAAACAAAGAAAACATGAACAAAAAACATGAAAAAAAAAAAAAAAAAAAAAACCAACTTCAACATGAAAAAAAAAAAAAAGGGAAGAGAGAGAGAGCAAGAGGGGGGGGGGGGGCGAGAAACTTTAAAAATGAATGGAAAAATAAAAATTTCGCTTAAAACTCGATTAAAAAGAGCACGTATAAATCTAAAAATATTGCTTAATTTTATTCATCAACGAAGGATAAAAGTTTAATCCCCCTCTTCTTAAAAGAAAAGTAGAGTGGCAGCTTTTTATGTTCATGAATCACGTCTATTTTTGGTTTCATTTTGTTGCTACAAGTTAAAATCCAGTTATTAACAAGAAGTTCTGTCAAGAACTAAACGAGCCTACTTTCCCGTACATCGACATCGGCATTCTCGTATCTGATCATTATTCTCTTGATTATCTGAAACTGAAAATTATGTCAAACACACCTTTTTAGCACTTAGAGCTGATTTCGAAAAGCAAAATATACCCCTCTCATCAGATGAAATAGACACGTAAAAAGTAATTAACGAATAAATAAAGCTTTGTCGCACCTTTTAAAGAGTGCAACTGTTACAGTTCCTCCGTAGAAAAAATCCCCCATCGTTTTCAATAATAATAATAATAATAATAAAATAAAAAAATTAATAAATAAATAAAAGTACAAAGAGCATCAACGCATTTTATCAAAGAAAGAAAAAAAAAAGAAAAAAAAAAAAACTCGTTCGTTAATAAAATGTCTCGAATTTCACTTTTAATCGGTTGCCAGTTGTTAAATATAAATAAAGAATAAAATGTTCTCGTGAATGAAAAATTTTTGGAACAAAAAAAAATCGTCTGCCAAATAAAAAAAAAAAAAAAAAAATAATAATAAATAAAATAAAACAAATGAATAAATAAACAAAAAATAGTCTGCACAGTCAGTCATTTTTTTTCTGAGCCTGCATTTCCACCATGTTTGCGGAGTCGGAGTCGGAATCAGAGTCCTCACAGAAGATTACTCAGAAAAGTACTTTACAAATACTATTTATCAAAACCATTTTCTTACACAGTTAGTTTGAAGGAAATCCGACTTTAAGTTCAGAATCAACATTCAACTTAAATTCCCCGTAGACGCTAATGTTAATTTTTTTTCTGAACGGTTCAATATTGAACGAAAAATGGTTCAAATCAAAAAGCGAAACATGGGAATGTATGAGAAAGCCTCTCCGAGATCTTTCAAACAAAAAAAAGTTTATTCCATTCAGACGGTTCCCTCAAAAGTTATTAGGTGGGGAAAGGTTGCTTGAACGGTTCAATGTTGAACGAAAAAATGTTCAAATTGAAAATTTAAATACGGTAATGACGTATCCTTGCTGAGATCCTTCAAACAAAAAAAAGTTTGTTCAAATCGGATTGTTCACTCAAAAGTTAGCATCGCGGGACAGGTTGTTTGAACGGTTCAAAGTTAAACCAAAAATTGTTCAAATCGAAAAATCAAATATGGGAATGAGCTGTACTCGCCGAGATCTTTCCAACAAAAAAAAAGTTTGTAAAAATCGGAATGCTCATTCAAAAGTCATTAGGGGGGGGGGGGTACAGACAGACCGACCGACCGACCGAAACACAAATTCCCCATCTCAATACCCTACTTTCAAAATTTTTCGATATTCATTTTACCTTTTTATTTTTTTAACTTGGCGATATTTTTTGGACTTGGCGATATTTTTTAGATGCATTAAGCTACTTTTAATACTTTTTTCGTCTTTTTTTTTATTTTTAACGGGAAAGTAGGCTAAAAATCAATCGATTTTAAATAAGAAGTGAACTTTTATTTATGTCTTATACTGCTAGCAAGTGAATAATCGGTGGAGTCGTTTGACCATTCAAATAGAGAGGGAAGTAAAGCAGCTTAAAGCTTTCATGTGATTCCAAACACAGTAAAATAAGGAAGAAAAATACTTAGATACATGAGAACTAAACATATAGAAAATAAATCATTCAAATTACAGTACAACATACTAACGAACAAAAAGAAGAAGAAGAAAAAAACACTTAGATATACAACATCTCAAATTTAGCAAAGGTAAGAGGAATAACACAGGTCATTCAAAGAACGGTTTCAAAGCTTTAACCAAATTTCACAGAAATACCTAGAAACGTAGCCAAAAAATCTTTCACAGAAATGTTTTTACCTATTCGGATAAACAAAAATCCTGAGAATTTCGGTTCAGCAGAACAAAGTTCTAAAAAGATTTTAAAGTTAAAATAAATAAAATAAAAATTAATTTAAAAGACTTTTGTCTTTTAAATTTTATTCGTGTAAAAACTCAAGCAGTTGAAAAACAAGCAGTAATGAAGAAAATATCAGCCATTTTTGTTTCCATTTCTTGAAATTTCATGGACAGATAAGGAAACCATCTTTTGGGTAGCTGCCATTGTGTCCTTGATTGATATGTGGTTGTGGTTGGATTTTCCTAAATCCTTTTAATTCTTGTAAACTAGGGGCGTTCTTGCGATTGGAGTCTTACTACAGCAGGTGAGTACTGACGTCAGTAAAGTGGTTGGAACGGAACAGGTGTTTGGAGTCGGTTCCATTCAAAGAATTTCGAAACATTTTGTGAAAAGGAAGTATTTGTTAGCAATCCTTCTTCTAGCCATGATTTTCAGCTTGTCGTATACAAAGATTATGTAGTTCTGTCCTTGCAAAATTCATATTTTTCAATTGCTTTTGCACTACTTATAACAAAGAAAAGATGCTGACTCCATATGAGCAAGGGATGAAGCATTTTATCTAATTACCACCTGATGAAGAAAGTGATGAATATGCATCATTTCAGACGATGAAGATTTAACAATAAAGAAAACTTTAGTGATTTTGACAGTGAAAGCAAATTTTCTTTTAGCGAAAATTCTGATTATCCCGATACAGATGACATCTTTGTTGGAAGAGAAAAAGAAACTATTTGCTAAGAAATAAATTTAGAGCTAATGTTTGTACTCCAGTTCTAAATATAAGTATTTTTCTTCTTGCACCGAAGGGAAACGCAAAAAATGTTACTGATGTGTTTGAGAGCTGGAACATTTTCGTAATTGTTCATAAAACACTTTCTTTATGCCTTTCAAATCAAAAACTAATCGATGTAGAAGTCTCTGGTTAGTGAAAAATATAAATCAATAAAATAAAATAAAGAAGTCATGAAAAAAAGGAAAAGAAATGAAGAAAAAAACATTGGGGTCGTTTTCGACTCCGCGCGAGCACTCGTGTGACAAAACATAGCGCGAGTTCTCGCGAGTTAAAAAGAAACCCGCAAATTGTAATATAACACGTGTCAAACTCGTTAAAAACAGAGAATGAAAGCTGAATAATTAACAAAAGAAGAATAGAATGTATTAATTGCTTAAAAAACAAGATCTATATAAGGAGGGGGGGGGGGGGAGTTTGGGGAAACATTTCCTTGGATTGAAATTAAAAGAGTGGTTGAAATTCGATCAATGCTAAGCTTTAAGAGAAGTGTTTACATATTGTTTCTGCTCATAACGTATAAATAAAATGAGTTTCCAAAAATCAGAATTAAAAAATTTACATAGCTTTCCCAGAAATAATTAAACAGGTAGTTATAAAAATACTTTAAGGTAAATAATAATAATAAATAAGTAAATAATAATAAATAAGTAAAAAGCATTAAAATAAACGTATCAGAAATTTCAGTAGAATTATTGAAGAAGTTAAAACCAATCACTAAATAAAATCGTTTTTTATTTGAGCAATGACGAATTGCTTATTCTCCTCCATTACCGTACTTGAGGTTCCTTTGATTCTTCAGATCCACGGCGAGTCGGCAACAAGAGAAAGTCTAGCTCGTTGTTTTTAATATTTTTGAGAAACTAATTTTCGTCGTCAGAGCTATAAAGGTATCAATTGTCTTATAAAAACAAGAGGTATCCGAAAATTGGAGCTTTAACCTAATATCAAATATTGAAAAATCTTCGGTAGAGAAATAAGATTTCAATTTAAAAATATTATTTATTGATTCTTTTCGATAAAATGACTACTCTGCAATATAAAAATTTGTGTGCTATAACTAAAATGTTGCTGAACTAGATAAAGTTACATCACAAATAACCATAAATAACCCTTTTAAATAACTAGTGTTCACTTATAATTAAAGAACATGCTCCAAAATAGGGACTTCACGATGAAAAAAAAAGAAGCAATCATTATAGCTCCATGTAATAGTTATATGCAAAAACGACTTATCTTAAAGTGAAATGATTCTTGGTTTCTTATACTTTTCTATTATTTTGTTTTATGTAACCTTCGTTCAATATTTACTATTATTATCACGAAAAATGTAGATTAACTCGTACAATAGTTCAGAAAGTCATAACTTACTTTCTCCACCCGTGAAAGAAAATGCCTTTATCAAGAACAAAATGACAAAAGTGGGAGGAAAAACGCATCCAATTTCATGATTCAAACTATTCTTCATGATGAGCGATGCATTGCAGAAATAGTTCTGGGGTAGCGTCATATATTCACGTCGTTAAAGCATTATGTCTATTTTTCTTTCGATGCAGATGTCTGAAAAGCTTTCCCAGTTGATCTCTGGAAGCTTTGTCTGAATTTGTGGACAATTTATTTGCTATGAAAGCTTTTTTGTGAGGGCAGAAAGATACGGATATTTTGGAGGAAGAGAACTTCGAATTTGGTCTTACGTTACGTTACATAAACAGCAGAGCCTCGCTAATCCGGATCAGTCATACCGGAAGCTTCGGTTAATCGGAACTAATATTATTTTTGAGAATTGTGCAGGTTTGAAGACAAAACAAAACCCTGAAAACATTTTAAAATTACTACGAGGAAAAAAATAAATACAATTCAGAGTGCACAATTTTGCACACTTCGAAGAAAATAACCCAAAAATGCAGATATCGCTTTATATTTAATATAATTTATCATTTTTAAATCATTATTTTTATATACTCACCATGTAAATAAAATTAAAAAAAAATGAATTCATTAATATGAATAAACATTTCTGTTTGATTAATATTTTTTTTGCCAAAGACTTTTAAGTACTGACGTGTACTTCTGACGTGAAAACAATATTTTGTTAATGTCGTATTTTCAGTCATCTTTCTATGCCCTAGAGCTATATTTATAATGCATTTATTGCTTTAGTTTGCGAAACAAGAACACTCTTTGTCTCTTCAGCTTCTTTTACACTGTGTAAAAAAAAATATTTTTTTTACCAAAAGTAAGTCAAATCTCCCAAAATTTAGTTGTAACAAGTTTACCAATGTAACAGCGCTTTTGGTGAACAGCAGTTGGTGAAATCATCATTAGATTGGCAAAACTGAACACCAATAAGATTTTGACAGATTTATATAATTTCTAAGTGAAACATTGAAATATTTTTTTACGTTTGAGGTGAGTTAAGTGTAATGGGAAAAATAATTTTAATGTTTCGACATAACATATTTCTCTTTTCTTTGGATGAACTGAGAGATTTAAGTTAGTGTATTACATTCTATGAAAGAAAGTAGGTAGAAAAAAAATGACTTTTGAATTCTTTCAGTGCACAAAAGCATATTTCCAGGCCCGTCATTTAGGGGGGGGGGCAGGGGGGTCAATTGCCCTCCCCGACTTTGGGAAATCAATGTATTGGCGTATAAGTAGGCGTGGTTTTTACCACTTTTTGGTAAATTTTACATTGTGTGTGCACCCTTTGCCACCCCCCCCCCGAAAAATTCGAAATGACTTTCATATTTCCTTTTATCCCATAGACTTTGAGGTTGATGGAAAAGCGTCATTTCTTTCCCCATGAGGTTGATGTACTTAGTAGATAATCGTACTATATACAGTCGTTTTAGGGGTTTCAGATGTTCTACACCAATGACGCTCAATCTGTGACGCGTAAGTTGCATGTAACCTACAGAATCCTCCAAATGTAATCTAAACTCATTCAAACAGAAAAGAAATGCACAAAAAATAAAGTTATACTCTGGTTTTATGTAAAATACACAAAAAGTGTAATTTTCTTTGAAGTTTATTCTTCAAATATAATAAAAAAACTCGATTGTTTTCATCTATCTCTGTATTTGTGGAGCAATTTTAAATGCTAAACTTACATCAAAACTAACTGGTAAGCTGAGATTCGTAAACAAATGTTTTTAAAAACCTTCCACATGACAAGAAAAATTGGTTAAAATAGAAACATTGTATTTCGTAAAAATGTAAAATGTATATCAACTATACCGGGTCTCTCTGTATTGTCTCAGTCATAAAACTTTTCTACCCAATTTCTATTTAAACTATCTTCCAAAGCTTGAAAATATGATCTGATGTTTAAAAACACTTTCCACAGCCTATTATGGTATAACATTAATTTTAAACATGTCGCCTGTTTAAAAATAGAAAATATGATTCAAAAAATCTTCGTAAGCTTTAAAAATATTTTTAAGTTTCCGCTTCCTGAATCTTAAGTTAAAAATGTTAGAAAAGATTAGAAAATCGATGCTAATAATTTTCCGGTGATTGGTTAAGCTATTAATCTGTCATTAATAGAGTTTTACATTGAAGAGTTTGTTTTTGTTAAATTAAGTTTTAAAAGTTTCGGTGCAAGCAATTTTTGTTTTTATGAAACACAAGCAAAAGTTCAAATTACCCGGCATTGGCCACAGCAGTAATAATATTCAGAGAAGATAGTAACCCCACATACAGTTTGCTATCAAATGAGAAAAACACAATCAGGTCTGTATAAAAAAAGTAATAAAATATGCAATATTTTTTTAGATCACAATAGCGAATACTTGATTTAAATAAAATTTTATAAAAAAAAGTAAAACCGACTTCAAAAACGCAGCTGAAAATAGCTCTAAAAAGTAAAAAATAAATTTATTCTTTGAACACCATCGATACTACTTTTAAACATGAGTTTTGAAGTCGGTGCCGAAACAGTTAATAAAATCATTCGTACCCATTGATTGTACCATTTGATTGATTTTTCCTCTCAAACAACACTTGGAATTGATTATGAAATATTTATGGCTGTTTTTATTATGAAACATGTAACTGAAGAATGGGCACGAATGATTTTATTAACTGTTTCGGCACCGACTTCAAAACTCATGTTTAAAAGTAGTATCGATGGTGTTCAAAGAATAAATTTATTTTTTACTTTTTAGAGCTATTTTCAGCTGCGTTTTTGAAGTCGGTTTTACTTTTTTTATAAAATTTTATTTTTATTTCATTCTTTTCAGTGTAAATGTATACCCGGAATAGTGTCATGTTGCCATCGTGACGCTTCATCTCACTTTATTAAAGCGTCTAAAATTTTAAGCGATTGCCACTAACAACATTTTTTTTTCTTTTTAGGATTTATTTCTATGCTGATTTAATTAAAACAATTTTAAATTACTAGTTTTTTACCCGATTATGATGCTAAAACTGGCCTACAGGTTAATCCACAAAGTAACCATTTACCGCCGATTCATTAGTGCATCACTAATTCTAAAATTTAAAAGTTTATGTGATGGGAGCCTGAAAATATATTTTTTAAAAAATTGGGGTACTCAGGACTAAATATGTTCTATTAGTAAAACTGCGATTTGCATGCCGCATAATCGTTCGACGTAGACAGTGCATTTTTTTTCTGCTGCTTGAAAATCCACCGACTCCGTCGAGCATCGAACTTAAGCTCTTGCGAATGAGAGCCCAGCATCTTACCGCTAGGCCACTCTATCGGCGAGCTGCTGTGACCTAATGGACATCAAATCGCAAGTGTGTGTGCGTGAAATTTGAAATTCAATTCATGCGCAAAGAGGGTGCGCATGAACGGAATTCTGAAGATTTCCCTCTATTTCTTCAGGGTTCCGTTCTCAAACCCCGCATCAGGGGACCATGGGACCACCAGGGAGGTGTACCCTTTCCAACAAAAAAAAATTAACAAAATCGGTCTATTCAGTAAAAGGTTATGCGTGGTCATACATAAAAAAAAATAAAATATACCGGTCGAATAGAGAACCTCCTCCGTTTTTTCGTCGGTTAAAAAAAGAGAAGAAAATCGCGCTGGAAAATAAATAAATAAATGAACTTCGTTCAAAATTTTTTTTTGTTTTCCAATCCGAAAAGTGCATACCGACATAATATTCATGCTATGGGTTCGACAACGAAATGCCAATGTTTTGTAAGCATAGCTATTTTGCTTAACCTTTAGGAGCCGGGCGGTACACCATGTTGTCTTTTGGTTTTAGAGGACGGAGTTGAAATTTTTTATCGAACCCTTTGGAGCCGGGGATTTTTTCAAGGTTTCATATGTCTGGTACGACAGTTTATACCTTCTCTTTTCAATTGAAAAGAAATCTGTGGTTCAACGGTCATACTACTTGGGTCGAAAGAAAAATTTCTATATGAACAAGCCCGGATCCAAAAGGATAAAACAACGATGGTTTTATCATCAATGTATTTAACAACATTGATGTTTTGTTTCATTTGTCTAATTTTGATACCGACGTTTTAAACTTAAGAAATGAAAATGAAGATTAACTATCTCACAAGTTGTAGTATTTTTCAGCGATGAAGATAAAAATTCCATTTCAAAAAGTTCTCTATACTTAGCTACTTGAAAAGTAGACTCAATTAGAAAAAAAATCAACAAACTTCATTTTCTGTAAAATGTAAACATGGAAAGAATGAGGATTGAAAAGTATTGGCGTCACAACATTTTATCGTCTGCGTCACGTACTTTTTAAAGCTAAATAATTCAGTACAATATTTTCTAGGTATTTTGTGTTGAAGCTGCACATGTTATGCTACAATAATGAAAGTGAGCTGTTGTGGTTGCCTAATGAGTTCGTTCAACTCCTATCTCCTTAGAGGAGTGAGTTCAATGCTTGTGACAGAAGGTCCCCCATGAGCGCTAATGGTGTCTGTTGTATGTTAAATCTTACGGGATCACAAAAACCTCCAACATCTCATCATCTCATTCCAAATCAATATCTCTTCAGGTGATGTATGCTAGCTGCTCGGCACCTGTTCTGTAATAAAAACTTAAGAGAGTTAGAATAGATATATTCAATATGGTTTCCTGAAACTGTTGCGGGGTTTCAGTAAGTGATCACTAATTGATTAATCATAACGTCAGAATAAAAAAAAATGCACGAGATCGAATTCTTAAAAATTTTGTAAAATTAAAGTTTAAAAAGTTGTTTTAAAGTTGTAAAATTAAGTTTTCTTGTAAAATTAAATAAAATATTCCAGGCTTAAAAATAGTTTGAAATGAAATACAATCCAAACTAAGTCATTAAGACAACATTATTTTTTAGTAATTTGTTATATTTAGAAATATTTTTGCTTTTTTTTGTTATGTATGGAATATATTAAAAAAAAAACTAAGATCATTCCGTTAGCGACATTATCATTCATACTCTTACTAAGATGTATGTATTAAGATGTAATAAAGCTGCATAATTTTGTGAATTTGAGTAGGATAAATCTTTCAGGCAATTTCACCGTTACGAACGCAACAGTTAAATTTTAAATACACATAATTAATTTTTTTTGATAAAAGTCTACTTTTTTTCCTCTTGTATATTTATGCTAACCTAAATTTTGGTGCGGATTCTTTGATTACAAACTTGGCTTGTTGAAATGTGGCTTGTTGTCACCATCTCTCGCCCCCCCCCCGCTCCCTAGGCGAAATTTTGGTTGCTGTAGTATCTGACATAAACATATTTAAACACTTGACCTGACACAAAATAAGAGAGACTAAAAAGTTTTATTATTTTATTTCATTTTGCACATTTCTCCTTCATAAAAACAAGTTGACATTGAAAAAATGTGGCACCAGTTAAAACAAATTTTATAATTTAATTTTAGCAAATGCCTTTGGCACCAATAAGCTGTAAGTGAGAAAAACCATTCAAATGCAACCTTAAAATAAATATTATTTTTATTCTATCGAATGCAGTTGATACCAAACAATTATTTATGAAATGAGTTCCAGAACAACATTAAATATCAGTTTTACTTCAGTAAATTCAATTTGAATTTTGCAAAAAACTGGCATTGAAAAAAATTATAGGCAAAACCTTTCGATAAAAGTTTGCACATTTCATATTATAACACGATTCAATATGAAACTATTAAAACTAAAAATAGAACATGATTTATTTTTGTATTTCCGGAGTTGATTAATTTCTTTTCTGGCCTTTGTGTAAAAAGCTTTTTGAAATTAAGCAGGTGAAAATAATAATTATAACAACAACAAAAGAAAGAACACACAGGTTTACTTACATAACCCACTAATTATTTATTACATTTAATTTTTATTAGCTATTACGGAATTCGAAGTATGTACCTCCAAAGCTTTTTAGAACTAAACAGAAAATAGTAAGAAATGTTTCAAACTAGGAAGAAAATACGGAATAATGCACGAATCAATATCTATTTGATTTTAAACTAAAATGCTGGCAGTAAAGGAAATAATTGAGAAACATATTTCAAAATGAATATTTGAATCATATTGAATGTACATTATCATTGCGATGAAATGAGTATTATGCTTCCAAGTTTCGATTTCATATTGTCATTTGCACCACTTGATGGTTTTTATTCAAAAAATCAATAATAACTTCTAAACACGCTGTCATCTTCTTCAGTAAAATATTCACGGAGAAAGTTAGAAAGAATTCTTTGTGTGATGATCATTTAAAAGTCTTTGGCAAGGATATTTTTTAAAAGAGGAAAAGCGTCGATAAACTATTTAAATATTTATTCCTGGCTGAATTTCAAAAATTTCAATTAGGCTTAAAATATTGTATTATTCATGAACTGAGACTATGCGTTCAAAGTGCTTTCCATGTAAACTCTTTTTAAATAGCTCTGTCACTTTGGCATAGTTTGAGAAATTTACGTTTATAGAAGATTTTAGCATTATATTAACCTGAAGTTTGAAACATAGTTTAAGTTTTAACCTCAAAATACTTTCATTGGAATATTGGGAACCATGTAACGACAACCGCCGTTGTGTTATGAGCAAAATAAAAATTCTCAGCTGAGTAGCTTTAAATTTGAAGTATTTTCTTGTCGATTTTCAATAAATTGGGCAAGTTTGAGAACGTTTGCTTCAGTTTTAATAAGTTACAGGGAATTAATTTAGAGCACGGCCATGACATTAATAGGACACTGTTCAGTCAATTTCCTTGATTTTTTGCAATGCACTCTTTTTTCATTTCAGCTCCCCCAAAAAACCTGACGCAGAACCGAAAGTATTCTCCCATATATTTAAAATATAATTGCTTATATCAATTAAAATATTTTTACTGCCAGATGCCAAGGGATTTTTATTTACTCTTCTACAAGCACATTTAACTCACTGAAATTCAAAAATACGTCTCAAAATCGTATTCATGTGTATTTTAACGCTTCGTATTACTTTTGAATCCTGAAAATATAGCATAAAGCAATAACATTTTTAGAAACGTTACGATTTTTTTTTGTCGTGTCTATGGTCGAACTAAATAACTTCATGGATCCTTATAACTGCTTTTGCGATTTGTTGGATGTTATCGTCATAAAGGTCTACAAGTGACGGCAATACACCAATTTCTCTCAGGTTCGCACTTATTACTGGGCAATCAAAAATATGACAAGGCGTAAGCTGTGTATCTGGGCAATTACAACGATTTCTACACTCCCTTCTACCCTCTCCATCAATCTTCATGCCCCTGTGATGGCCGGTTCTCAGCCTGGTTATAGTTTTTGTTCTTGATCGACTTGTATTTATTTCACAAAGCTGGTGTTTCACTTGGATTGATTTATCTCTAAAAACGTTACGATAGAATACTCTTATTAAAAATTTCAAATTTAAAATATCCAACATTCTAATTGTTAAGAAAACTAAAATAGTCCACATTCTTTCTTTCCTAATCCCCTTCCAATTGATCCTTGGAAAGTTAAGTTTTTCATGTAATTGATCTTTCTTATGCACTAAAAAATAGATATTGTTTTTACAGTATAATACCACTAATTTTCAGTAGTAGACCGTAAAATTGCTAATTTACGGTAATAAACTGTAAAATTTTCTAGTTTCACAGTTTATTACTGTGCATTTTGTAGTTTTAAACTGTAACCTCTGCTGCCAGTATTATACGGTGTTGTTTTCAGTATAATACAGCTAATTTTATGTTAATATTGCTAATTTTACAGTAATAAACAGCAAAATTGATAGTTTTGTAGTTTATTACTGTGCTTTTACAGTTTTAAACAGGAAACTCTGATGCCAGTATTATATTGTAAAAACAACAGCTTATTTTTTGCAGTGTGGTTTTTCTTGTTTTCATACATTTTACTCCTCTAAAACATATTTTCTCTAAAAATGTCAAGGAGTAATTGAAAGCCTCGAAAAAATAGCTTTTAACGTTCTCTAATCTCTCTCGTTTTTAACGATGCTATGAATTTTCGAAAATGCAATAGGGCTGAAGTGTTCATTTACTGCTCTGGCTGCCTTCTGCACTTACAAAGGAAGGGGAAGCCTTATATAGCTGGAATTTAAAACCAAGTTTTAAATTCACGCATACATTGTTTGACTTCACTATCCGCAAATAGAACGCGCCGGAGGGTTTCACTAATGAACCTATTTCTCGTATTATAAATCGGTTCTTTTCCTCCCTTTCTGCCAGAGTCTAAAAGGGCTCGGTTTAGATGTAAAATTTTTATGTTTTTTACAATGAGCTGCAAGCACGGTCAACGCTTTATAAATAACAGTTCCCATGTAGTATATCTTTTGACCAATAATCTCATATTTTGTATTACAAGAAGTTTCTTTGTAATTGACGAAACAGGTGTTAGTACTTTTAATTAACATTTGTACAATTTCAGCGTTATTACTGTAGTAAGTTCTGTTTAGATAGAATTGTGAAATTCTACACTAAAGAGGACGAGAATTTGTGTTTGCTTTTGATCACCTGACATTCATTCGGCACTCACAAATTTCAGTTTTCTCTTGCACTTTTAATGATTACGTGATTTTTTTCTGTTTTACTTTCTTAGACTAAGTAATGGTAATATTTTATTCACGAAACATATTTCACTCAACTTTCAACCTAAATTTTCATTTTAAGCATTCCTGAATTAATTTTAACTAAATTTTTCGACTAATTAGTAAGAACATACATGCATACGAACGTTTTACTAAGATTTTATTGAAAATTTGATGTGGGGGAATTCGTAAGAGAAATAATTGTATTATTAGAAAAGATGATTTTAAAGGTATTAGCTTTTTTTTCTCATTGGGTACTCGCATTTTTTTTTTTTTTGTTTTGGTAACACTGTACGAGGATTTTTTTCTCGTGTGTGGAAAATGTTGTTCTTCGACTATTAATGTTAAACACAAATTTCGCACAAATATTTAAAAATACTTATTATTTCTAAACAAAAAGGCAAAAAATTGCATTATCATTAGCTGAGGAAAAGCAGCTTCAGGTATGTCATCTGGAGAGTTTTCATAATATTAAATTGGATAATGGAGGTATTAATGTCACTATTAATAGAAAAAAGGTATTAAATCCAAACATTTTGACCTGAACTGTGTGGGGACTGTAATATTTTTTGAAAACTTACGAGCAGTTGAACGCAGGCGATTACTTGAAAGTTGTAGTAGATTCGGTTTGAAAAAAATACGAGCCTTAGTTTTCACATAATTGGCTCGAAATAATTCTATGATAAAAGTTATTACTTAAAGTGAAATTTAGGAGCAATATTCGTACTCTTATCAGTCATAACAAAATTAGCATATATTTTCTTAGTTGCTTTGGAAATGTAAAAAAAAATTGCCTCTATAAAGTTTAATATAATCAAAACTTAGTATTGATATCGATATGCATACATGTGATACACAAAATAACACTATTTAATCAAAGTATCTACGAGTTTAAAGATGCAAATTTTGAATAAGTTATTTGGTCTGAATAAGTAAAAATTCATGTTGTTACTTCTACTAGCATGTTTCAGGTGGAATATTTTTTACCGACTTTTTTTCACTCTGACAATCATTAAATATCTTCTCGAAATTCTATTTTTCTTGTGATACACTGCCGAATTCATTAAGCTTCTAAATGATAAACTCACATTATGTATTTTCCATTGATTTCGTGACATTGTTGTATTTACAAAAGGAATACTTACGGAGGGAAACGCGAAAAACGCGATATTCAATTATTTTTAGCACGCAGCTTATATATATATGTATACGCAGAAACATTGCTACATGCATTTATATAATAATGCATGTAGCAATGTTTCTTAGTCGTGAACTGACAATGTATTACTAATTTAGATGCATTCAAGTTGATGGATTGATGGGAAAGAGTAATTATAAATTTAATTCCCTTTCAACACAAATGTTTTTTTCTTTTTTTTACTTTGTTGAGAGTATGTACGTTCTTTTTAAAACAAGCAAATTTAAATTTAAGTTTACAAATCAAATTAAGTACGCACTGAAGTTTCCCATGTTCAAATTTAGGAGTGGTCCTAATTAACAGTGAATGAATTACGACGATCCACTTTAAGAATTAAAATTAATACGCAAAATTATCCGGTGTTTTCCCTAAAAAGAAAAATATTGAGAAGAGACGAGTTTCAGTCACATTTTTCTTTCAAATGAGAAAATGCTAGCTTTATAGATGTTCCACCATCTAATAAGAAGTGGTAACAAATCATCAAAACTCGCTTAAGCTCAAAGTTAACTCGGTGTTTTAAATGCAAAACTTCTACCTTATCTGTAAGTGCACACCTTGTACCAATATTTAATTAAATAAAAAAGTATGTTACAGAAACGAGGAGAGAGAAATTTTTACAGACAACATAGATAAAATTCGAAGGTAAGTTTTTATATTTAACATCCCAAGCTCAGAAATATCAAATTTTTGCTTAAATGTTTTCATACATGAACTGAGCTCAATGTTAACATAGAGTAATTGACACCCAGTCAGGTCATATTTATTTATTTATTTTTCAAATTTCTCATTTAAGAACAGCATAGCTAGTGACATAAAGCTTCACTGACGTACATAAATATTTCATTTTGCATATAATAACAAAAACATTTTATTTTACTTCGCCGAAAGACTATGTCAACTATTTTTTGCTTGTGAGAAGAAACATTATTATGCATTCTTTAAGACACATACCCATTTTTATATCACCAAATGCAAAAAGTACCAATCAATTGCCATGAAATAAATCCAAAAAACAGCAATAAATATTAGTTTTATTCCAGGAAATGCAGTTATCGAGTAAAGAGCTGTAGTAGAAATTATTTTTTTTAAATACGATCTTAAGGTTAAAGTTATTTTCATTTTAGTAAATCCTGTTCGGGCAAAAACTTTCTTAGCTTGGGGAAAATAATTTGAAAATATTGTGTTAAATAATAGTAAAACTGAAATAAAATAAAATAATAACAAATAATACTAAAAAATAAATAAATAAATGTAATAATACAAAATAAAATGAATAAATACATAAATAAATAAATAAATAATTTATTTAAAAATGAACAAATAAATAAATGATTTTATGATTGCTTATAAGCTATTTACCAAAAAGCGTAACACTTGGTTGCAGAAATCTTGAATCATGATATTAAAATTCCCAAACTTGCCTCACACACACACAAAGAAGCGATGGGTTTGAGATTTACTGACGTGATTTCAAAAATTCTCAACTTTGTTTTTGTCTGTGTGGTAACTATAAGGTTATGAAATTTTTTTTTGGAGGTAAAACTATCCAAATTTTGCTAATTGTAATGGGAAACTTACGTTCTACAAAGCATTTTGTCGCAACTTGATAAGTGATTATAAGTTATGTTAGTCCTTTTCACTCCTTCTATTTGGGTGATTCGTAAGAGGCAAATCTGCCTCCTCTCGACTTTAAATATAAGATATAGGGGAAGACCGCCTATATTGGACCCCCTAAGAACAGGAGGCCTGTGTCGCTCAATGTGAAGCAAAACAAAAATACAAAATAGGGCATCGTAAGCTAA
This sequence comes from Uloborus plumipes, assembly GCA_038373865.1. Lineage (NCBI taxonomy): Eukaryota > Metazoa > Arthropoda > Arachnida > Araneae > Uloboridae > Uloborus > Uloborus plumipes. The sequence goes on from JAXGGA010006275.1 coordinate 17,376, forward strand.
ATTTAATCAGAAACCCCCCTAGGAGCTTATATTTTCTGAAAATATGAAAATTATTTTTTAAAAAATTATCTTATAAAAAGTTGCAAAAGTCCAATTTAGGAATATATGCGCCTAAATTGAAGCATGCGCTTCCTAAGTTGGACCGTACTAGGAAATCATAGAAAAATTTATATTTGAACTATACAACTTTTTTCCAGGATTTGCCATAGAATTTCTTTTACTTTAGCCTCACTTAGGCAGTGTTGATAAACTCGCCGAAGGCATTTCATACACTTAATCATGTTTTGCACTTCATCTCTATGACAAATATTGCAATAACAATTGTTTTGTGTAGTTTCTTGCTTCTTTTCGTGTGACTTTTTCTGTTCTATGCCTCTTTTATAAGGCGTTAGAATGATTGCTGAGATAGCCTTCATTTTTGTTCCTTCTATTTTTTTAGGCAAAGGTGATATGTGAGCCGGCTTTACAAAATCATAGTTAGAGTTGACAATCATGTTTTGATGAGAATTATCCGCTGATTCTGCAGAACTTGTACTAATTTAAGTCGTAGCTAGTTCTTGTACATAGTGTACAACTTACACCGAACATGTAACCTGTTCACTTTGAGTAGTTTTATGTGGGCTACTTGTTTCTAATTTTGCTGCAGCAGAAGATGTTCTCGCCTCCATGTATCACATGCTCGATAACTGTATATGTAGACAAAGGGAATAAAGCCCACATCTATGTGCATGATGTGCTTGAAAAGAAAGCATTATTATATCTAACTCGTTAGCCAAGTTTATTGCATCAATGTTCTTTATGTAAGTGCTGTGCCTATTCATTAATAGAAGGGCATTCTTTTAACATTGCTTGGCTTAACAGTTTTTGTGAAATGTTGAATCAATTGTGTGAATTATCGTTTGTGATCCAACCTTTTTTTGAACAAGCATATTGTTTACCAGGGAAGCTTTCACAATAAGTTCATACATAGAACGTAATCTTTTGAAAATAAGCATGGGGAGCTTGCAATTCTGTTGCACTCATGAAGCAAATAACCAGTGTGTTTCTACCACGTTCACATCTCATTACTGCCCCAACCTGGTGTTTACCTCTATACGTCAATATATTTTTGGGGCTTTTAGACAGTGAAAATACCGGCTTCATCTACATTGAACATTTTAGTAGCATATAAATTGTTTCCTTTTAAAATCGTTTCGAAAATATCAAAGAATTTCATATTTTTTCTCGGTAAACCAGCATAAATTTTATTTAAGGTAATAGCTATGTTTAACAACCTGAAACTGCAGTTAAATGGATGAAGAGAAAAAAAAACATTCATTTTAAGAAGTTGCAGCTTCTGCTTGACAAAAATGTGCTTGATAAAAAAAGTTTAAATGAATATCGTGAATAGGTGTTAAAGTATGCTTAAAATAATTTTAACTACGCTATTAAATAAGACGAGTCACTTATTTTATGTTACAATTAATAAAAAGTCTTGCTTAAAATCATATTCTTAAATTGGACCACCGGTCCAATATAGGAAAATTTTTTCGGTCCAATAAAGGAAAATACGCCGTTTTTTATTCTTCAGCTCATTGCTCTACCAAAATGTATCACAATCGCGCATGTAAATACATCGATAGAATCCTTATTAAACACAGATTGTAATACTGTAACAGCATTTTACCTCAATAGAAAAGTTTTTGAGTTATTATTCTAGAAACAAGTTCGCAAAATAAGATTTCGCACGTTTTCAACACAAATCAAGCCGTAACTCACGCTAAACAGTTGGAAGACTGGTGAAACTTCATACACAATGGTTTTACTCCTAAAACTTAATATTTCTACTATTAAAGTGTATCACAGATCTCTGTGCTAGATTTTAAGCCCGATGTCCAATTTAAGCAGTGGTCTAATATAGGCGGTCTTCCCCTATGTGTGCATCTATTGTATTGTTTTTAAAATGTGAATTATGAGTAATATATACTGAATATATGACCGTTGTTTTCGTCCCATGAGTAAACGTTGATCCAAGTGGCCTCTTCTGGTTAATTCCGAAAGTCCCAGTCTGTAACTATTCGTCAGTTGTAAATTTGTCTTTGCAACTTCAAGATGTTTTGGAATTTTGAACAGCTTTCAACATAGTTGCAAGTAAATTCTCAACTATATTGTAGTAAACCCATGTCACGCAGTGCAATGAATTTATCTTTATTAGATCCTTAATGCCACAAACAGTCTGCACCATTCTTTTTGAAATCAATTCAAATGGAGTTCTGGTATATTTCTTTCTAGCAGAAGGTATACCTATGGGAACAAAATGAGCAGTCGTAAATACTCCATTCAATTAGTAAAATATCCAGAGGAGCTGCGTTTCAGAACTAAATTTCTTTTCGCTGTTACAATACTTCCTTCACTTCATGAAAGGAAGTAAAAACTATTTAAAAGAAATAGCAGATGTTTTTAATTGTTTTGCAAACTTTGAAAAATCCCAACATATTCAGCATTTTGAGCTATCATGCTGAAAAATTGAAAATAAGATACAATTTCTTCAATGAGATAGCCTGAAATTTATAATTTCACAGAACATTGAAATGAAGCGATACATTTTGGAACGAGACTACATGCTCTTCAAGAGGTAATTGAACTTAGTTCCAACTTTCATTCCGATCCATCATGTCGTGTTTGGCTTTATTTTGGGTGCATGCATGCATGCATGAACACCAACATTTATACATAGAGAAATAAAACATTCATGCATAAATACATAAAACATACAAACGTATATACGTAAATTAACTTATATCCACAAATAAGTTTACTTGAAAAAAACATAGGCGCTGTTCTAATGTCATCGACAAAACAAGATGAAATAAGATTATTTATAGTTATTGATTGGTTTCACTAATAGAGCTGGAAATGAATATTAAAAAGCGACAAGTAGCATCATTGTATAATCAAATAACCATATACATTGAGCATAAGCACACGCATTAATTCTATGACACAATAGCAAAACATTTCAAATAGCGAAGCGACTGATAGCTATTAATAATAAATTCTTCCTCCCCATTTTCCTATTCTCTTCATTAGTTTTTTCATCTACATTTCGGTTCATGTTTGTTATGATTATTTCTAATGAAATCAGGTCATGAATTTTCATGACAAGTTCAATGGCATGGGTATTTAAGTGGGTATTTAAGAGTAAAAACGGCAAAGAAACCCATGACGCTAACAGCTTAAGACCATTCCAAATTGGGGTAAATAATTATTTACTTGTTTCTCCTTTTAAGGCTGTATATAAGGAAGTCTTTTATGGGACTTCTTTGTAAGTACTGCTAATTATCATTAACAGAGTGTGCAACTACCGCCAAAAGCATGAAATGGCAATTCATTTCCAATGAAAGCAATTGAAGAACAACATTAAAAATGTTCAACAACGGTAAAAAGTATAGAAGATAAAACAACAAAATAAATGTCTTTGTTTTAGTAGATGAAAAATAAAAGGTATAAATCAGTATATCTTCAGAAATTCTTTTGAACTTCTTCAAAACAGTCTTTTGAAAAAATGTATCTACGATAGTGAACTTTAAACGGATATTAGTGTGGAGCTTAATGCTTCATACAACAACTTTGAATCAACTGGAAATGGCACATGCAATGACAAATATGCCTTTGATTTAATTGATTGTAGTGAAAAGTGCTAAGATTGTGTTGGTCTGAAACCAAATGTGTTTTCAATAAGCAATTCCTCCTTATTGTGTTTCTTTTTGCAGTAAATAGAATACAAAACCTACAATATTTTAAGACATTCCTCTTTGTTTTTCAAATATTATTGTATGTTAGTTTTAAATCTGCAGATAGTGGAAATGTGGAACTAAATATGTATGCAACATTATCAGAAGAAAGTAAGAAATAAATTCACAAAGGATGATATATGTTCTAAGGCCAATGAACTCTATTTCTTCTTTGAAAGTGACTTTGCACCTCACAAAAATGGTCCAAAGATTTTATGTTGTCATGAACATATGACTAGTTTTTGGAAAGGAATTTGTAGTATTTCAATCACAAAAAAAAAAAAAAAGGTTAAGCTTGGAAGAGAAATAGTATTTTATGAAGCTTTGTTCGCTGTTATATGTTGCAAAAAGTTTTACTCAACCAGATAGTTTCAAACACAAAACTATCTTTATATTTGAATATAGAATACTTTCTGTTGATACCGCTTTAAGTTGTTGGTTTAAAGTTGTACATCGTGTGAAGTGAAGAAATATAAGTTTTTGTTGCGTACACAATTTTCAAACGCATTTTTTTCATGATCTATCAAAAATCATAACCAAATTACATATCGGTGGCAGTGAGAAGCACAAACAGATGTAAGTTTGTTTGCTTTAGTTTTCGGTGAAATACGGGTTAAGTTCAACTATTAGCTTAGCTTTCATTAAAAAGTATTTCTAAATAATAGCAGCATTTATCAGTTCTACCTCTTCCTTCAAAACATATGAGAGTTTCTTCTATCCTTTGAGTCCCTCCTGGAGGCAAGCCCGCATTTACAAGGATTGGTTTATGGAGTTTAACATTGAATAGGCACGATCCTGCCGATAAAAAATGGTACTTTCTATTTCCAAATTTTAAATTTTGGCACTTACACCATTTGCTTGCAGGTGCTTCATATGTGTATTGTATACCGATTTAGTCCAATTACTTAAATGATTTCCAAAAGAAATTAAGTACGTGAAAGAAAATCATTACTCCAGTTTCGTGTAAAAGTATTGGAACAAAAAAAAGTCACTATGAATGGTAGAATCCTTAAACCTATAGTTGATTGTGACGGGATGACTGAGGGATGGAGTTGGATTGTGAACCTTTTGAAAATAACAGGAATTGACATTAAGAGTTATTTTCTTTATAAAGGCAGGAAACCGAAAGTAGAAAAGTTTCTGAATTCGGCATTCCAAGTGATATTTCACTACAGCTATATTGATTATATTGTTATGACAATTCGTCATTTTAAACCTGACAAGAACTATGAAAAAGCTTTTTGCTCTTACCTTCTTTATGTAACAATTATACTGTTTTTGTGGCATTATTTATTTCGAAAAAAATATAAAATTTTCAAACTAATAATAAAGCTGCAGATACTCTCTAGAGTTTTCTCCATTACTACAACAACGGTTAATGCGGTGAGTATTATTTTAGCTGCGGTTGTGCTATTACTTCCTATATTCTATGCCTCTTTTGTCGTATATTTAATTTCCGAAAAAGCTTATAAATATGAAAACTTTTACACTTATTCAGAAGAGATAAAAAATTTTACCTTTTATACATATGTTTTCATTTGGGGCAAGGCATATTTTCTTAGCTTTTACAAGCATTACTTCTCAGGACTTGTAACTTTGTTATACAGTTTAGTTTGTTACCAGATCAGTAAGTTACTATCACTTGTAGTAGAAGGATTGAAAATAGCATGCAAAGGAGCAGATGATAATGAAATCAGGCATTTATTAAATTTATATACAAAGATTTTAAACCTGAAAGACAAAGTAGAAGACTCTTTTTCACATCCTGTATTTTTCCTTGTTATTGCAAACTCACTTTCACTTTTTACGGTCATATTTACCACTCTTCATCAGGACTCTATTAATGGCGTCCCTTTGTTATCTATCGACAACGCAATAAATTTGATGACAGCTTTAATATATTTGGTAATTACAATAAGTATGGCTTCAGAGGTTCACATGAAACTCTTAAGGTCGTCTAACGTTTTGTACGCACTATATGAGAAACGTTTACACAGAAGCCCAAAATGCAGCAGTGAGCATAAAAACCTCAAACTGTTGAAAATAATTAGAAAAAGACCTATTTATCCTCTCTCTGGGTGTCATATGTTTTTCTTCAAACGGCAGTTACTGTTGTCTGTTTTTGGGACTTTATTGACATATGGTCTATTAATTTTAAACTTAAGTTAATTTTACTTCGTCAGTTATTTAATAAACTAAAATTTAGTGAGTAAAGTTATTGTTTTAACATGTGCTGTTACCATTTGTTTTAATGCTTTTAGCAGCTTATTATCTATCGCAATGCTTTCTCTTGAAGTTTTTATCAAATTCTAGTTTTTTGACGCATTATTTTGACGACTATACTCATGAAAATATGATTTCGTTTTGAATGATATGTTAACGCTAATGGAATGGTGTCTTTTTCTCAATATGTGAAATTTTATGAATATTTTCTGTAAAAAAGGAACATAAAACTTTTGAATTATACGTGCAAACTGAAAGAAAAATGTGCATCAATTTTATCGAGAACGTTTACTTTCTTATAAAAAGTATTATGTTTGGGTAAGTTGCAACCATTTTCTAACATCTAAGGAGACCCTGCGAAAACAAACGGGAAATTTGCTGCTGTCTAAATAAAAATGTAAAATAAAAATGTTTTATTTTCGATGTCATTTACGTTAAACAGCCTGGGAGACTCTATTTTCGCTTTCTTGAATATTTTTTACGAAAGGATTCCTTTAAAATAATTTATAAATATGATTTTATCTGCGTAGATGATGCTTTTGGTACAAAAATGATTTGTTTCAAGTCGAACGTCCCTCCATTAGCAGTAACTTGATGACTGTTTTTTCTTGAAATTCTGGTAATGCATTTCTATTTTACATAATGCAATCTTTTTGTCATACTTAAAATATTATAGCCTCTATCAGTGACTCTTGAAAATAAGACTGCTTTCATTACTTGTAGTTTAAATTGAAAAACATATATTTTATGACTGATTTTGTATTTTACAGCAGCACCTTTCAATGTTTAAGTTATTAGTGGTTATTAATTGGAAAGTATTTAAAATTAAACATTGATCATGCCAACTTGCGACGTATTTAATAATATCTTTTGCTGTTAACTTAAGTTATAAACTTGTGTATAGCTAGTAACATCTTTCAAAAACATTATTTTTTCATTTTAACGATTCAAAAGATATAATAGGCTTTTCCCCCCGTGCTTATTTCGTTTCTCAAAGTCATTTATGCATTTAAAGTTTGATAATAAAACTACTGCTGTGTCTTCGTTTTAGTAATTTTTTGAGAAATATATTTCCCTTGCATTTTAATAATTTTACGTAGTCTTATTTTTACTAATTCGTAGTCTTAAAGATATTAATGACTAATTCTTTAACAATTTATAGTAGAAACATCTGCCTTAGTTAAAACATTATATTAAAAATATATATATACATTTAATAGCAACATTAGTTTTAATTGTTGTAAACTTTATATATTTATTTTTTAATTCTTGGATGCTGTTATAACGTTAAACGAATAAGATGAATACATTTTATTTTTTGATCAGCATTATTTTCGCATTTTCTTTTGCGTATTTTCCTCCGCTAACTAGCTGCTTAGTTTCTTTTTGGTGTAATTATAGTGTTTTAGGACAATTGTCATCAAATAGAACAGTTTAATTTTTTTGATTTTTTTAATGAATGAACACATGCCTGTCTTTTGTAAATATTATATATTTTATTTAGTCTTAAAATTACTTCAAATTTAAACATATAATTCGTTTTCAAATTCATGATAATTTTGTATCAACACTTTTTCGTTTAATTTTTCAAACAATATTTTGAGCAAACAATTTTATTGTGAATGCAATATTTGATACATGAAAATTATGCTCCTAAGTAAAATCAACTTAATGAATATAAATTGGTAAAAATTGAGAACATGTTTGCTAAATTTCAAATTACAACATTGAAACCTTGAAAACATAAATTTAAGTTCCTTCTCACTTTTATTGCATCTTTTCTCTGACCAACACATAAATTATAATATGGTAAGAGCGAAAGGAAACAATGTAAGTTAAAGTACAAATGAAAGGGATAAAAAGAGTTAAATTTCAGCACACAGCTAATTACTAAATTTTGAACATTTTTTTATAAAAACTTTTATTCTCTATTTTTTTTCATTGGTTTTGACTTTTTTTTTGCAAATAAGATGGCAGCTTATTGGTACATAAAATATAAATACAGCAGAATTCTTAAGTTCATGACAGGAAAAAAAAAAAAAAAAGAAGAAAGAACGAAACAGCGAGAAAAACCTGTAGCCTTTGTTCCTGATCACCTGGAATTTTAAAACTCGACTCACATCAGGTGGAGTTTTCGAGACTTCACTGCAGAAATTATGTATTTTTTAAATATTATTACAAAAATTTGGCATTGGAAACACAAGAGCAAGGATAGGGTAGACTAGTGATAGAACATCTAAGAGCAATTTTATTTTCCAAAAATTGTCGCAGCGGTAATAATTGTTGGCAACTGCAACATGACAGTAAAAGTATTTCAAATGACATATGCGATTATGTTTTAAAAGTTGAGCTAACTTTTATGGTTTTGCTTCAGTTTATTTGGGGAACCGGGGGGGGGGGGGGTGGATGAAAAAAAGTGTCAGGAGCCAGTGAATGAACTTCGCAACCAGTGAACACACACATCATTTTCTGGTAGTTTTCTCTCTACGAATGAATAGAAGGACTAGAGCTAATTTTTCTACGAAAACTCTTTTAAAATATTAATTTTTCAGCAAATTATATGGTGTTCCTTCACCGGGGAGTGTTCATTTAATAATCGGTCTACCTGTTAGTCAAAAAGTGTATTGCAATTCGCGAAACCATTGCAACATTCGCTTATTGCAATGTTCTTCGGTACACAAGTTTCTATTTCTGTGCTATTTTGTAAAAGTGTTACATTTATGTCTCTTTAACCACTATTATCACTATTTTGATTTTTTTCTGTATTTTCTAACAGTTTGAAAATATAAAGCACATCTTATTGAAAACTGAAATTCCTTCATATTATAAATATTGTAATTTATATAAAATATGTGTGCTTTTGCTGCTTTTAATCTGAGACACTAAGAAGTTTTTAAGGCAATAATACTTCACAAACTGTTTTAAAAATGCAAGGTGTAAAATTTTATCGTAAAATGTATGTAAAGGTTTAATTAAACATTTTAAAATTCATTTGAAAATAATGTTTCTATTTGAAAGTACTGTAGTAAAAGTTGATGAAATTCAAAGAATATATCTTAAAAAATTTCTGTTTTTTCATACTACAAAAGAAACAATTTAGTATTAACTGCAATTATTCCCTATTTATATATAATATTGCATTCTCACAAAAAAATATAATTAAATGTATTGTACAATTTATATGGAACTAACATTCATCTAATAAACATTTTTCTAATTTTTATATGTGAATAAACATAAAATCTAGAAAAGTTATGGCTTTCATTCTTATTGTTTTCTATACATATGACTTAAAAACAGAGGATAATTTAAATTTTACAGTACCCAAAAGTCACTGAGTAATAAGTGAATGCTAAGTGGTGACCACTTTATGTGAAATTGAACTTTGTTTTCCAAGAGAAGCAGTAACGTTGCGTTCCGACACCAGTTTACCCCTGTATGAAAAAAATATAGACTAGAAGCACTTGTTTGCATGGCTTTGAAGCATGAGTAACTTTTTTCTTACGTTTTGTAATCACTTAATCTCGTCAATTTCGGACCCAGTTAAAATTCTCGTTTTTTATTGGGTAGATGTATATTATTGAGAGTCAGTGAATTTCAAAAAAAAAAAAACATTTAGCTGAGGCCCAACTAATTTAAATTTATGCTTTGTTTCAGATATTTTGTTTTCCTATTTATTTACTTTTACCTTACACGAAAGAGTATCTTAATTGATCGAGATACTGATGCCCTACTTCTTTTCTCTTGCAAGATAATCATTTAACGAGAGTGAATCTCTTAATGGAACCAAATATTACTTAGGAAGAGCTTCTTTTGTTTGCGTCGTAAATGTCATTTGAGAGAAATACAGCATATTGATTGTTACTTATTTGATTACAAATGTTTGAAGCACCATTATTCCATTCGTTGTAAACAAATGCTTAGAATGAGTTTTTACTTCCCCATTATTAATCCCAGAAACGACATAGAGGTAGAAATCAAGACTTTCACAACAGAAAGAACGAAACAGCGAGAAAAACCTGTAGCCTTTGTTCCTGATCACCTGGAATTTTAAAACTCGACTCACATCAGGTGGAGTTTTCGAGACTTCACTGCAGAAATTATGTATTTTTTAAATATTATTACAAAAATTTGGCATTGGAAACACAAGAGCAAGGATAGGGTAGACTAGTGATAGAACATCTAAGAGCAATTTTATTTTCCAAAAATTGTCGCAGCGGTAATAATTGTTGGCAACTGCAACATGACAGTAAAAGTATTTCAAATGACATATGCGATTATGTTTTAAAAGTTGAGCTAACTTTTATGGTTTTGCTTCAGTTTATTTGGGGAACCGGGGGGGGGGGGTGGATGAAAAAAAGTGTCAGGAGCCAGTGAATGAACTTCGCAACCAGTGAACACACACATCATTTTCTGGTAGTTTTCTCTCTACGAATGAATAGAAGGACTAGAGCTAATTTTTCTACGAAAACTCTTTTAAAATATTAATTTTTCAGCAAATTATATGGTGTTCCTTCACCGGGGAGTGTTCATTTAATAATCGGTCTACCTGTTAGTCAAAAAGTGTATTGCAATTCGCGAAACCATTGCAACATTCGCTTATTGCAATGTTCTTCGGTACACAAGTTTCTATTTCTGTGCTATTTTGTAAAAGTGTTACATTTATGTCTCTTTAACCACTATTATCACTATTTTGATTTTTTTCTGTATTTTCTAACAGTTTGAAAATATAAAGCACATCTTATTGAAAACTGAAATTCCTTCATATTATAAATATTGTAATTTATATAAAATATGTGTGCTTTTGCTGCTTTTAATCTGAGACACTAAGAAGTTTTTAAGGCAATAATACTTCACAAACTGTTTTAAAAATGCAAGGTGTAAAATTTTATCGTAAAATGTATGTAAAGGTTTAATTAAACATTTTAAAATTCATTTGAAAATAATGTTTCTATTTGAAAGTACTGTAGTAAAAGTTGATGAAATTCAAAGAATATATCTTAAAAAATTTCTGTTTTTTCATACTACAAAAGAAACAATTTAGTATTAACTGCAATTATTCCCTATTTATATATAATATTGCATTCTCACAAAAAAATATAATTAAATGTATTGTACAATTTATATGGAACTAACATTCATCTAATAAACATTTTTCTAATTTTTATATGTGAATAAACATAAAATCTAGAAAAGTTATGGCTTTCATTCTTATTGTTTTCTATACATATGACTTAAAAACAGAGGATAATTTAAATTTTACAGTACCCAAAAGTCACTGAGTAATAAGTGAATGCTAAGTGGTGACCACTTTATGTGAAATTGAACTTTGTTTTCCAAGAGAAGCAGTAACGTTGCGTTCCGACACCAGTTTACCCCTGTATGAAAAAAATATAGACTAGAAGCACTTGTTTGCATGGCTTTGAAGCATGAGTAACTTTTTTCTTACGTTTTGTAATCACTTAATCTCGTCAATTTCGGACCCAGTTAAAATTCTCGTTTTTTATTGGGTAGATGTATATTATTGAGAGTCAGTGAATTTCAAAAAAAAAAAAAACATTTAGCTGAGGCCCAACTAATTTAAATTTATGCTTTGTTTCAGATATTTTGTTTTCCTATTTATTTACTTTTACCTTACACGAAAGAGTATCTTAATTGATCGAGATACTGATGCCCTACTTCTTTTCTCTTGCAAGATAATCATTTAACGAGAGTGAATCTCTTAATGGAACCAAATATTACTTAGGAAGAGCTTCTTTTGTTTGCGTCGTAAATGTCATTTGAGAGAAATACAGCATATTGATTGTTACTTATTTGATTACAAATGTTTGAAGCACCATTATTCCATTCGTTGTAAACAAATGCTTAGAATGAGTTTTTACTTCCCCATTATTAATCCCAGAAACGACATAGAGGTAGAAATCAAGACTTTCATTCATTCTTAGTTGCGAACAAATAATTGAGCTCATTTGCTTTAACAATTTGCTTTAACGAAATTTATAATCGCGAAAGAGTTCGTGAATTTGAATGCGTTCTGTACTTTACAATAGTTGAAAAAATACAGACACTGAAGTCAGTTAAGCAAATGTGATCGCTCAAAAAGCTGTAGAAGGTTCCATCTACTAACTGTCACCAATTGCTTTGGTTTGTAAAATGTAGGAAATGGAGTATTGAATTTGAAGTAGCTATCAGAAATAGCCAAACAGCTAAATTTTCTCCCAGAATTTATTTTAGTTTACAGCAAGTAATTCTTCGACACCATTTGCCTGACAGGACTATTTTGTCCAGAAAATCGCTTGGTTGATAGATAAACCTTTGTCGATACCGCTAAATAAGGGCATTACTTCATCGATATGTTCACTGTTTTCACTCCATTTCTATGACCCTTACGATAGTCGAAAGATTACTAAATCGATAGTTAACGTTTTCTCAATAAATCACTTCAGAGAGAGGCTCGCTTTCTTGACAGTTTAACTTTGTCACCAAGTTTACTTGTCACTACATATCTTTGAGATAAATACATGGTGATTAAACCATTCAGAGTGTCGAGAACTGTTAGTTAGGTGGTATCCAGTAACATAAATACGATTAGTTCAGGAAACGTTCATTTTAGACTGTTTTAGGTATTATGCTACTTGAGAAAAGGTAGCGAAAATTTTATAAAATATGTATATTCTTTAAGTATAAAGAGTAAACTTTTTCAGTGGTCAGTAAAATTATTTGGTTTCATGAACTAATTTAATTATCAATCAGACTATACCGACAGCTGTTTTAGTTTTACGTGTTTTTGATGACTAAAATAATAATGATAGCAAGGCATTTCAATTAGTGGCATATTCAGTATATCTCAAATGTCACAATTGCAAAGGTCGCTCACGACATATGGTATCGATAGGGATCTGTTTCTCGGACTATTATTTGAGGAGTCATAGACAAAGAAGCCTTCAAAAATTCATTGTGATGGACTCTCAAACTTCTGAATCTGCCAATGATTTCAGTAAGAAAAATTGGTAAATAAATCATGAATATTTTTATAAACTCATTAACTGCGTTTCTCTGACTTACACTTTTTTTTCACATTAAAGTTGTGTCACTATTCCACCTGAAGCACGTTTAACAATTAGGTTTAAATTTGAAAAAAAAAAAAAAAAAAACAGAATAAAATTCTCATTAACGTGTTGAACAGAGCAAATTTTATGACTAAAAATTCGATTAATAACCTCTTTAGATTTCTTTTAATTCTAAAAACTTAGTCATTGTTAATAATACCCGTTAACATTTCGCTTCACGGATTTTCTGTTGATACATAGTGCGTTCCAAAAGTAATGCGAATAAATTCATAAAACATATTTTTCTGAATATTTTCGTATAAAGAATGATAAACCTTGAAAATAGAACCCTCGTGCGTCAATACACTTCGGGAGACGGTGTTTCCATGCCTAGAAAGTACATTTGATGGCCTTTTCCGAAATGTCCTTTATAGCCGATGTGACATGAGCTTTGGTGCTTTAAATCTCGTCCTAATGTTTTCTTTTCATGGCTCCTTTTAATTGAAGACATCAAAAAAAGTTAGCAGGAGGTAGGTCAAGACTGGGGAGTCAATGGGGTGTGGACCTTGGTCAGGAAGTCGTTGAAAATGAAGGCGCTGTGACTCGGCTTTTTGTTGTGAGTTTGGCACACACCTTTCTCATCCTCAAATCTTTAGTGACAATGCAATAAACGGTTGTTTTGTCATGTTTAGAGTTTATGCCATGAGTTGAAGGATCAACCGTCTGTCAGAGCTCAAAAAATTGTGCACACGCATCACATTTTTGTCTACTTGTCAAGTTGATGGCCGTCCATTGCGAGGTTCGTTGGGGATCTCCTCTCGGCCCTCCATAAACGACTTGTGCCATCGGAAAACTTGTGATTTGGACAAGCAATCACTCTCACAGGCCTGCTGAACTAATGGAAGCGTTTCAGTGGAGGAATTCTTAAGTTTAAAGCAAAATTTGAAGACGTTCCCTCATTCGATTTATTTTGCCGTGTCACATTTCTCAAAACACATTTCTCAAATCGCATTATCCTGACTCTCTGGCAGCTTGCAGCCATATAACACTAAGCAGATTTTGAAGCTAACATTCCCCTCTACCTATCCCAGCAGATTAGAACACGCTGCGTCTCACCATTGTGCCAGAAAAAAAAATATTCGCATTACTTTTGGGACGCACCATGTATTTCCCTTAAGTGAATTACTGATCCACTGAAGTGAATTATTCTTTGTGACATTTTTTTTTCAAAGATCAGGAATAAACTGTTGATATGTATAAGGCTTACCCATTCCTCTCACACACATCCATTTTTATGTACCAGGATAAAACTTTCGTAATAGCATCAGTTTCTTCCAATTCCTAACATTACTCCATTTCCTTCCTGTTAATGTATAGTATGAAAGCCCATTAAATATGCTTTGCAGGGCAATATCGTAAGAAGGGACATCACTCCAGTCTTATGGAAAATGTAAGATAGTAGTACATGTGAAAGTACTTAGTTAATATTTTTATACGAGCGTTTGTATAGTCTACGATAATATTACTCTGTAATAGTTTCAGAAAGAACTTCCATTTTTTGTTTATGCAACAGAAGCAAGCGATGATAGGTTCCTAGACTCGTGTAGATTCCAGAAAAGGTCCTGGAAGAAGAAATAAAAATATTCACGATGCTTATAGAAATTGGTTCTTTACTGCGATTTTTATGTACAAAGTCTAGTTGAGCCCGTGATTTGATAAACTTTCATAGCTATGAAGATAATATGACTAAGCAAAGTAAATTTTAAATGTTAATTAAATGCACCGCACTCAATAGTGCGGAGTCAGAGTATTTTGACGCTTCAGTTGCACATATAAACTTTATCTGTATAGAAGATGAACTAAAGTTTAAGTTAATTAAAATTAAAGACAATGACTCTTGAAATAGTATTTTTAAATGTACAGTGAAACTTGTGTAAGTTGACCACCTGCGGTGCAGTACTTAAGTAGTCATCTTAGACACAGACAGATGATCAACTTACAATTGTGGTCAACTTAACAGATTTTACGTACTAAATTTGACGGAAAAATAGCTGTTTGAAGTATGCATTTACACCTATAAGTTCACATTTTCTTGCATTGAAAAGGGAGTTCTTTGGGAGTAAGTAGCATATGTGTGAAATATTTTGCAACAAGCATGCGTATTTTGATCGCTGTAATGTGAACTTTACTTTCTTGCACAAAGGTATTCATCCTTACTTCTTTTTTTGTTCTTACAAAAAATTAATATTTGCTCAGGTATTCCAAACACAAAGTTTTGAATGGGTTATACTCATTACGTATTCAATCGTCATCGAATTTTCTTTTACGTAACTCAATATTATTGAGTTTCTCTCAAGAAATCCCTTTAAATAAATAGTGTTCCGTTTTCTGATGATGAATATAAAGTACTGATCAATGTTTGAGATTTTAAATCCTCTCTTCTTATTGATTTCTAATAAACATGTAGACTAAAGGAGTATATTATGCTTTTTACTTTAGTTACCAGCAACTTTACATAAAAGGTTCGTCGATTACTTAATTTGATAGTAATAAGATTGATCGACATTCAGTTATACAAAGTTTTCTTACATTCTGAAAAACTCAATTACATTTTGCCCCCTTTTTTAATAAAAGAAAGGTCACCATCAACGTGATATGCACTTGTTCTTACAACAGATGAGAAAAACATTTTACATTAGTTTCGTACGTGCTTATTTTTCCGAGGGGGGAGGGGAGAGGGTCTGCATACTACTTTTACTTTAAACAAAATTCAGTTTCTTTTTAGGATGAGAATTTGTTAGTATCTTTTGTTTTAAAACTAAATATTTCCACTTTAAATTTAAACATTTTATAGCAATAATTGCCGATATACATTGGTGATGCGAACGTTTCTTCTACAAATCAAGTTTTTAAAATTTAAAATTCGATACCAGTAAGCTGATTTCTTACTTAAACTGAACTAACATTGACCAAGGGCAATGACAACTATGCAAACGATTTTAAATTCTCTGGCAAAGAATGAAAAAAAAAAAAAAAAAAAACTGCTGAGGTGTGTGGAACAAAAAAAGTTTTTCGAGTTATTAGTCATAAATTCTGAAATAGCACCAGTTTTAATACATAAAAGTAAACAAGCGGGGGGAAAATATGTATAATTTCAGCAGTTAGTTTTAGTTAAAAATATGGCTCCATATTGTTTGCCCGAAGGAATGTATAATTCCACTTCGCAGAGATGGCCTATGACTCCTCCTTTTTTCAGGATTGTCCATTTTTAGGAAGGGGTGATACGCAGATGAAAATTGAGGAATGGGGTTCACAATTGATGGGGGAATTTGAATGGGTAGAAATTCTACCTATTTTAAGGAATGGACTCGTCAATCATTTGATTGACACCGGCCATCTCGTCGCGGTTGAATTATAGTTGTAATGAAGAATAAAAATTGTAAATTAGAAAGTGATTTGCACTATGAGGTTAATAGTTGGATAGATGTACGATCGAGCGAGCAGTTCGCATTTAAAAAACGTTTCCGAAGTTTTTTCTTACATGTAGTAGGCAGTACTAACTTTTGTCTATGTATTTTTAGAAAGAAAATTATTAGAAATGGCCTTTTTCTTTCTGGTTGGTGATCTTCATTTCCTGGATTGGTGCCCTTTTTAAATTTAAACCTATACCTTCCTAAAATACGACCTCATAGAGAACCATTGGCTTCCTAGGGGGGGAGGCCCTAGTGCCCTCTAGATATCAGCAGTACTAGTTTCTTAAGATAAAATTTGAGCATGAAAATTGAAACATTTGCAACATAAGTCATTACTGAATGGCTTAGTAAAACTCGCTTTGCTTTATATAATTTCAATAGTTTTTTTCCCTTAATTTTCTTTTAGAATTGTTGGTATTCATTTGAGATAAGATTCCATGTGCTGTCTAAAGGTAGAAAGGAATGAATTCGCTTACTTTAGGGTTCCATCCCTCTGGGACTCCCTGTTTATACAGCTTGAGTTAAGTTTACAGACTGAAACATGAGATATCATTAGAAGCAATTTTAATTCATCAAAGCATGGGGAAACTATGGAAAAGGTCTTTAGTCAGAGGGATGAATGAATTCTTTTAATTTTAACTCTAAAGCAGATACCAGGATCTAGTAAAATGCATGAAAAAACAAGACTGTAGTGAAAGAATAAAGATGATCCAAACTAAGCTATCTTTACATAAAAACTACATTTTCCCTTCTACTCTCCTCTTTTTAGTTGCATGACCATTCCTCCGACAAACGGCAGTAAAGAACGATTACTCAGTACCTTCAGGTGAGTGGGGACACGGTTCAAAAGTACAGTGAGTAAATTATTTTTTCTTAAGCAAATTTACAAATGAAAAAAAAAAAAGACATAAAATAAGATAACAAAATCACCAAATGTTCATTTTGCTTGATTCAGTTCAAACCTGGATGGTTCGAATTCTTCCCGCCTTCCCATTCCTTCTGTAACTAACTAAATTACATTTAGAGTTTTTAATGATGTTTTATATGAATTCAGCAATAGTGCCATCTATCTATAGTTCGGAGAACTCACTGCTTTATTATAAAGTATCCATCTGTTACAATATGAATTAAGTATTTTATTTCAGAGGTGTATTGAAAATGAAAATTTCTGTTGAAAATTTTCGGTCATTTTAATTAATAACTCATTTTTAAGTTAGTTCTTTCAATTTTATGGCAAAGTTCTTTGAAAGGCTTGCGTTGTTAAGCTTATCGGAACTCTTCCTTCTTTCTTATTTTCGTTTTTTGAAGAAAAAGTATTAGGAAATGGAGCAATGCTGAGAGTAAATCATGATTAATGATGTCAACGAATGCCTAATGTAGTATAAGAGAATGTTGAAAAATGCATAGCTAGGTCAGAATGAATATTGCTGAAAAAAATGTCCTTTTAAAGAATGTTTTAGCCACACCACGGAATTTTCCTTCTTTAAAAGTGTTTAATAAAGAGTTTTCTATATTTTTTCGTTTCACTAGCTGATATGAATTTTCAACGCTTCAAATTTTTGTGAAGAGCCTTAAGCAATGTCCTTAGAAAAGAGAAACTATTAATAGCAACTCCTTATTTCAAAGTGATAACATATTGACAGACAGGTACGATTAAAATCATTTAGTATTATGTTGAAAATTGTGAACAAAAAAATCAATAAAGTACAACAAAGTTGAAGGAACACAACGAGTTATAGCTGTAGTATTGCTAAAATAATCGAATAATGCGCAAAAGAAAACGAAAGATTAATGCAACTGTTTGAAAAAATAAGAAACATTTCACAATGAAAGAGTTTTTTTTTTTTTTTTTTTTTTTTGAGGCAGCACAAAACACTACAATTTCTTGAAATCTTGAGATAATTTATTAACAATAAATAAATGATGAAAATGCTTTTCTTTATGTTAGGACTTTCGAAGATTCTTCATTATTAATATTTTTTTCTCGACTATTCGGACTTGACAATTCAATGCCAGGAAACTTTATTATGAAGCAGTAATATTGAGCCCATGCATTTAGACAAAATTTTAAACAAACAGATAATCTGGTTTGTAATAAGTATAAATTAGTTACACACACATGCACACGCACACACATACACAAGCACACACACACCCACACTCACATATATCTATTTTGAGTGTTGAATGAGTCTTAACTTTCGGCCAAAACTTGAAAGGGTGATAGAATACATCTAAAGAAGCAAATCTTTTTTTTTTCATTCATTCTCTGAGGGTATAACGTAAGCAGTATATCACTACTATATTTTTGTATTGAACATTTAAACAAGCAATTTTCTCAAACGTGCTGCATCCAGAGCTAAGTGTCTTTTTCTCTTGGCTTTAAACGTATTGTGCTAATGGGTTTTCGACATAAATAGAAGGTTCTGATCTTGTTGTTTATGATATCGGAAAGTAAAAAAAATGGATTTATAGAAGATGGTTTTGATTGTCGTTAACAAAAAGTCTTCAGTACGTTTTCTTAAACAAATTATGACGATAGCCGTAAACGAAAAGCAATTTATTGATTTCTCATTAAATAGTGATCATGGTTCTGATATTTGTTTAGTTTACCTTTAAAAGTTGGATCTGTGTTTAATATTTTTCAGCAGTGAAGCTTGCTCTTTATTTTTGAAAGAGCCTACTTAAACAATAAGATTATTCATCATAGTTTCCTAGTGAAAGTATACTTTAAAGAATAATAACTGAAAAATATTTTTCAGCCGATTAATCGGCCCGATTTTGCCGATTATTAATAATCGGCAAAGTGGCCTATTATGGTCGATTAATCGGTACTGCCGATTAATCGGTGCATTCCTACTATTTACACTTTAAGAAACATCGATGAGCTTTTTATTTTTGCAAATAAATACAAACATTTTCTCATTCGTTGAACAATGACATCTTGTCAGTCATATTTTTTGTTCTGTTTATCGTTAAGTAGTCATTCAGGCTTGGAGTAATCGCCGATTACGTAATCGTAATCAGCGTAATCGATTACGTTTTTCTGTAATCGAAATCATAATCATGATTTGGAAATGGGACTCACGTAATCGTCTAATCATAATTTCAATCACATATTTCTTGTGTAATCGTAATTGTAATTTTTCTTTCAATAGTCGTAATTTAGCCTTGTAATCGTGTAATGTAACTTTTTTTTCAAAATATTTTCACCCACAAGTTAATCCTAGTTTATGCTTAGTATTTTTATGTTCATATTATTGTGAATCAATGAGTATATAAAAAAAGGAAAAATTGCATATTTATAGATTTTTAAAACATTTTTTACGATTAAAAGATTTTAAATTTTACTTGCGAATTTCATAAAAATTTCATTAAAAATTTAAGAGAATTTATAAAAATGTCATTAAAAATTTTTAAGAGAATTTATAAAAATGTCATTTAAGAATTTTAAGAGAATTTTAGTGAGAATTTTTTCAGAACATTATAATTCCAATATTGTAGACAATTTATAAATTGCCAATATATATTTTTCGTGATAATGAATTTTCACCAAAATAAATAAATGGTTAATTTAGCAGATTATATTATTACTTATTGTGCAATAGTGCATAATATTTTATGGAAGTTTTAAATATAACATGGTTCGTTTTCCTTCCGCTTAACTAATAAGGTGCAATGAAACTTAACTTGCCCCCCCCCCCCACGAACAAAATATCTGGATCCTCCTGCGTATATATATAAAATATATATTTCTCCGAAAGCTGTAATCGTGTAATCAAAATCGTAATCGGCGTATAATAATCGTAATCGATCACATTTTTTACATAATCTAATCGTTGCTGTAATTGCAATTGCGATTTGGCAGAGGACTGTAATCGTAATCGTAATTGTAATCTCCAATTTTTCATGCTCGTAATCATAATCGTATTACGAGCCTGAGTCATATGAAAATTATTTTTTTTCATTATTTTAATAATTGTAATTTTTATAATTTATCTAAATTTTTCATCTAAATTATTTCACTTTTTCTTAAAAAAGAGGGTTTACACTAAACTTAATTTCAATTAGTGTGACTACTTTCATCTAAAAAATAAAGAAGCATTCGAAGATAGTTTAAAAACTCTTACGTTGGGGGTAAAAACTGCTTTTCATTTTTCATTTGCAGGACTCAACATGAGACATATTACTTTTATTTTTAGCATAAATATCTTTAGGAATTGACAACTCTTTCTTCTATGTCAAAAATGTTTAATAGAATAACAAACAAACACAAAGTTGAACATATCAGCTCAAAAGTGAGAATATACGTAATTCTTAAACTATTTGATATAAAAATGCTATACAAATGATGTCCATTGTACCTTGCCCCTTGATGATTTTACTATTACGACTGAATGCACGATCAAGCTTTTTATTAAAGTTCTGAGATATATTGATGCAAATTGAGCCATTTTGAAAATCTTTGATATTGTTATAGAAATATGTATATGCTAAATTCTAACATTTCAGCCCATAAGAAATTCAAATTGATGCCATAAAAGAAAAATAAATCTAATTTATGTTTTGCAGTCAAAGAAAGAAATTGGTCATTCAATATATTTTTCCTGAAATTCGCATACCTTACAAATGCATTTCCATCAAGTTTATGTTTAGATTGAATTGTTGAAGGAAAAATGTTTTTAAGTTTTAAATCCTCCAAAAATGCGATTTCTGAGTTTTTTTTTTAAATTCATTTTCTAAAGCTATGAATTTATGATAGGATAAAGTTTAAGTAATTTTGATTTTATGTATCAAATTCCTTGCAAAATAAATTATATACGTAGTCATGGTTTTATGTGGACATTTAAAAAGCTGAATTTCTCATTGCGCTTAAGAGTAATGGCTGGGATTTATATAAAAAACAGATCCGTTAAATCTTGCCGGCATCCCTTCTTTGCTTCCGTAGTTACATAGATAGGGTGGGCTAAATGTATCTTCTCTTATATACAAAGCCCTATCCGCAGTTCTACTAAACCAATGGAACCACAGTTTTAGATATAGTCATCAAAAAAAAAAAAAAAGGCATCTGCTCAAGAAAGTGATGGTTTTAAGTAACGCAGTGCTCGCAGTTACGAAAAGAATCTCAAAATTTTCGAATGGAACAGCACCCGTGTTTACCTTGCGTCAATTGATCAGCGTATTGAAAAGCAGAAAATGAATGAAAACCAACCATTGGAAATGAAGTTTCCAATGTTGGAAAGATTGGCATGTGACGTAAATTACCGGCGTAAAAGCATGTGAAAAAAATAGCATTCCAAAAGACTGATAGCACGAGAGATGAGGAATTTTACTAACTTAGCATAACGGCTAAACGGTAGTAGAGGCATCAATAGCAGAACATAACGTGTAAAGCAATAGTAGGGGAAACGCATTTTTCATAAGCGAGAGATACAAAGAGATTTTAACTTGCTGCACAAAGTTTAGGAAACACATAAACGCAGCTCAAAGAAGAAGGTGTAGAAATAACATGGCAAAACTAAATGTTTTAAAAATAAAAATGTATCAAATGGTATTAAATGCAATTCAACCTTAAAATATTTGAAGTAAACTAGGCAGTAATATTTTGTGTCATTTAAGTTAGCTTTAGGTTTATCGCCTCAAAAGAGTAACAGAACTAAAAAGAGTTGTGGTCGGCAATTGACTATCACTTTTTAAATAAGAATGATTTTTAAACTCGGGTTGATATAACTTAATACATCACAACAAATGATTGTTTTTGAACTTTTGTTTAAATTTAGGAGAGTTGCGAAAGCATGTCACATGAAATTGAAGAAAGTGACAGGTCTTTGTGGAGCTACAAGAAGACTTCTGCAATGACTAACCATGACGTGAAGCGCTGCGAGATCTAAGGCGGGCTGCTTAATAGTTTGTGCACCTGGCCATCTCTCCTTATAATACATACAGGGTGCGGTATAATGAATAGTAAGACACACACAAAAAAAAAAACTTCGAAGCAAATTGAATTTTTAATGAAGCAAACATTGAAAACAAACAAAAATGTACGCCATTTATCATACCATACCTGACATTGCTTGATTTTGAATATGACACTATTCAGGAGGTCGCCTTCACGATCCCCAGCTCATTTCTCCAGGTGTCAAATGAAAGCTTCCATCAACCGGTCCATCACGCTCAATGGGGTTTCCTGCACAACTGTTTCTTTCTGTATGAATACTTGAAGAGTAAAGTGTAAAGTGCATCACATATCATGGCTTAACTCAAGGAAAAAATACATACAGCTACGGAGTTATTCCCATTGAGCAGGTTGTATCGGGTGATGGAAGCTTCATTCATTCGTGTCATGGAAGCACTTGGATAAATTGCGTTGAATGTTTTTTTTTTATCTCTTTTACATCCCAGTATTTATTATGTTGGACCTCTGGTATCAAAACTGCTCAGTTTAAGAACTGTTTTTTTGACTCGTTTGAAATGGCCTTTTGATAGCCCTGATCAGGTGCCCTGCATAAAGTTGAAACAATATGATTGAGTAAAGGGGGTATCACACATAAAAAACTTCGTTCAAACCGACTCCCAACTGAGCCACAATTTCAAGTTTTCATTCAAATATCTGCCACATATAGCACAGCACACGGATGTTTCCCCGCCGAAGTTGAATGCAAAAAAGAAGTTGCGGTAGAATTGAGAGTTGGGTTACGCGAAGTTTTCTGTGAGTGTGATACACCCTTTAAGTCTTTTAAAGATAAATTTATGCCAATCTTACCGTCGACCATATTGGCTTATTTCCGTGTTGTACATGGTGGGTAACGATCAAAATTTATAATTAAAGATTGCTCATTTAACGTAATACCGGGATGAAACGTAAATACTATTTTTTTCCATAACAGTACCAATCTATAGTACAGTCGAACCTGTTTATCTCGAACGTTCTTACCTCTAAAACCTCTCTATGTCGAAATTTTTCAATTTCCCTGCTTTTAAAGCATAATTTTAATGTTTTTTTTCTCATGCTTATCTCGAATGCTTTTTCCCGAAAACCTCTATATCTCGAATTTTGAAGACTCTCAATTTTTAATTTCATCTTCAACCATCTCTATCAACAGGGACGTCATTTCGAAATTTTCCAGGGGGGGGGGGGCAAAGGGTGCATACACAATGTAAAATTTGCCAAAAGGTGGCAAAAATCAAGCCCACTTATTTGCCAATACATTGATTTCCCAAAGTCAGGGGGGGGGGCAATTGACCCCCCTTCCCCCTAAATGACGGGCCTGTCTATCAATGGTATAACTTAGAGACAAAATCATCATTTGCACAATCATTCAAAGACTATGTTGGTACTTAAAAATATGTATTAACGTGTTACCAATATAGTCATCACAATTAGTAAGACGTGGACTCACAACATGTACAGTAAAATATTCAACAATATCAATGCAAAACAGTCTATTAAGTATTTGACTTTGTTCCAATTGCTTATTTTTGTACATTTTATCACAACCTCTGTATCTGAAACCTCCGTATCTCGAATTTTTCTTCTGTCCAGTGAAATTCGAAATAGACAGGTTTAACTATAATAAAATGCCTCACGTTTAACTGTTTGAATCGCTGTTTGAGCAACTCAAAACACGCGGTTCACCTTAATGTTAACCTCGCCTTTCCATACAGTTCTTAGCTTATTCAGTCAGTGCTCAATCTAGAATATGAAAAAAATTTATACGTTGCATTATTGAAATCGGTACAGCCGTCGTCGACTTGCATGCTTTACATTCTAGTTGATATTAATATTGTAATTATTATTAATATTGTTTATGAATGCTACATATATAGTAGGGTGGAACGAAAAAACTAAAATTTTGATTTTCAACTTGCCTCATTGCGGAAAAGTTGCCTTTTCTTGTAAATAAGGTATAAATAAAATATGAAAAATATTGAAGCACGTCTTGAGGTGCCGCAAGTAGGATCAAGTATTGTAAAAATGCAATTTTTGCTCTATTTTCAAGTTTTTTCCAAAAATTGATGTACTCATCTTTTTTCTTTAAATGCGGTCAAAAAAGTAACTATTGAAAACAACCTTCCTTTTTTAGAGAACATATATAACTTAAGTACAGATTAGAGATATTTAATAGATAAGTGTAAAAGGGTGCACAATAGGGTGGGGCGAAAAATAAAAAGTTTTCCAGATCAACTTCTAATAGTTGCCAAAAGTTGTCTTTGGTGATAGTTAGCTTTTGTGCAAAATATAAGAAAAATAGGTTAATATCTTCAGGGGGCGCTGCGATCGCAAAGTTTTATCATAGCTTTTATCGGGATTTATGGTTAAAATAAGAAAAATAATGCCGTTAGCTAATCTCATTGCACTTTTTTACTCATAAGATATATTCATGCATTCAAAGCATATGAAATAACTCATAAAAATATTTTTGTATGATATATTTTTTTTTCAAGCATTTAAAAAGAAACAAAACGTGAAAAAAAGTGATTTTTTTGGAATATAAATATATCATATAAAATAATGTTTGAGTCATTTCATATGCTTTAATGCATGAAAACATCTTTTGAGTAAAAAAAAAAACGCAAAGAGACTAGCTAAAGGCATTCTTTTTGATATTTTCACCATAAAATCCATAATAAAGCTATGGTAAAACTTTGCGATCGCAGCGCCCCCTGAAGATATTAACCGATTTTTCTCAAATTTTGCACAAAAGCTGACTATCACCAAAGACAACTTTTGGCACCTATTAGAAGTTGATCTGAAAAACTTTTTATTTTTCGCCCCACCCTAGTGCACAAGTACAAAAAAAATTTAACTTCATGTCAATTCACATAGGAGCATATACTTTAACACAGTACTGAGACAGATAATCTTGAGGTTCAGTTTGATTTGTATTTACTACATACAATCGAAGTATGCTCTTGGCAAATGTAAGTCACTTAAAGTGAGCAAGTTTTCCAGGTTTTTTGAAGATAAATCTAGTAAGGTCCCACTTGATATAACGATACACTTAATATATATTTCTGATCTGTACTTAAGTCATGTATGTTCTCTAAAAGAGGAAGGTTGCTTTCAATTGCATTAGAGACTTTTGTTCTAAATCTTGCACCTTTTTTTCTTTCATACAAACTGCAAGTATCAAAGTTTTTTCTCTTGTAGTCTCCCGTAGGCAGCAACAAGAAATAAACGTTTAGATTCTTCACTAAATTTAACGAGGATCGAATCAGTTCTTTTTCTTCTTTTAATTTTTTATTGTTGCTCAAATTTTTTGGTGAGAAATAACTAGAATAGAAACTTTTGACCAAATTTGTTCAATTTTAGAAACTTAAGTCTCAGATATTTTACTAACACTCCTTCTCAGGATCCTTCCCAGGGTGACTTGACCAATTTTTGAGGTTGTGCCTAATAAAACAGTGACCTTTCATGAATTCTTCCTAAGTAGGTAGTAAAACTTCACTCAAATCACTAAAGTGTCCAAAAATAGGACGTTCTTACAGAAGTCTCGTCTGCACTTGCTTAGACTGAGCTGTTTTAGCTCACAACGCTGAAATAGCTCACCAACTTTCGATATTTTACGTTACTCTGTTACATGATAGACGGGAACAAAAGTGAATTCGGCAAAGGTATTGACACCTGATCTGAGCTTGGCCCCTACTCACACATATAACTGCTACACATTAACACCCCCTCTAAACATCCGCTACTGCTCCGTCTTATGAGCCAAAATGCTAGAGCCATCAGCAAAAAGTGCGTTTTTGCAAAACTTCATTGTTATCGTGGCACCTCAAGAAATCATCCAAACATTAAAAACGAATATTATGTGGTTTTTTTGGTGTAATAGTTACTTTTTTGACCGCATTTAAAGAAAACAAGATGAGTATTGCAATTTTTGAAAAATCTTAAAAATAGAGCAAAAATTGCATTTTTACAATACTTTATTCTACTTGCGGCACCTCAAGACGTGCTTCAATATTTTTCATTCTTTATTTATACCTTATTTACATGAAAGCCAACTTTTCCGCACTAAGGAAAATTGAAAATCAAAACTTTATTGTTTTCGTTCCACCCTAATATATAGTTTAAGATAATTTCATATTTTTTAAAAATAAAAGTTGCTAACTTTTTTTTTCTTTCACAGATATTAAGGATTCTTTTCTTTTACATGATAAATGTAAGGTTAAGAAATATTTGCTCTATTTTTCCTTGTTTAACTAAGCAAGTGAACGCTATATTTACCATATATTTCCTTTGTAGTTATTGTAAGATGGAAAATCTTTTGAAAAAGGCTTGCTAAAGACATAAAAGGTAGTTTTTCTTCTTATTGACACAACCTCACTACAAGAAGAATAGATCGCTTATGAAAATTATTTTCGCCACTGGTAAATATTTTCATCACTTAAAGTTTGTCATGGCTTTATTATTTGTCTGTTGATGCTGATGAATGGAAGGATTTTCTATTCAGAAATTATATTTCTGGACCTTTTATTCCTTTTTAATTTGTGAAATACGTAAAAATGTTTAGGATTCTAAAAAAAAGTTAAGTAAACAAAGAGCTAAGCGGGATAAAATAATTACAATCATATGATTGTTTTTCTGCAAGAGAAAAATAATCGAAAAAAAAGTGCGAAACAAAATGAGATTTTTTATAACCGCCCCTAAGCTAGGGCTAAGGTAGAAATATGCATGTTTGTATGTTTCTGCCTTAGCCCTTGTCTTAGGGAAGGTGACATACTGCTTTATATACCCGAGCTCTGCCATAAAATTTACGAGTTGTACTGTACCTGTGTCGATGGAGTTCTAATTTCATATTAGCTACCTTTTTTTTGCTCTCTTTGCTTCTATAAGAGAATTTCTGACACCGGCTCGGTTACTCCTATTTCAGGCTGACGAGTACCAATAAGCACAAAACTGCAGTCCTTGGATGGAATAACCGAACTGGCGGTATTTTGCATGAGATTTTTGTTATCACATGTGTTTAAGAAGCTTTTGAATGGAGACATTTCACCACCAGAGAGCGCTACTGGTAACCATCACGTGATGAACTTGTTTATATTTCGTTTTGACATGAACGCTAATGGTGATTTCTACGTATTCTTTTCTTTTTTATTTAAAATGAGTGCATCATCGAGTTTTTCAATCGTTGATAAACCATTATATTTAATTAATTTTGGAATGATGAATATTTTGAATTGCGGAGAAAAAATTTCTCAAACCTATGGTGATGACAAAAGTGTTTTTGGCCGGTATGCGGCGGTCAATAAAAAAGGCCTCGTAATATGCAAAGAAATTTGTATCGTCAATTAGATTTCAAAATCTTAATAACGTAAATGATTTTTTTACTATTTACGCAAAGATGAAAGCTAAAATCCAGTGTTTAGCTTAAAATTTAGTTTTAAAAACTTCAACTTTGAAAGAATTTCTGTGAAAAAGTATCCACTGCTTAAATAGTCTTATCTCTGTGATGTCAAAATGCAATGAAATCAAAGTCTCTGATTTATAAATGACTGAAGAAAATATTTTTGAAAATGAGATAGTTCAATTTTTAATGTTGATGCGTGAATTTAAGTGAACTATTTGCGCTATTGCAGGTAAAAATACTTCAGTATTTATGGCTCCTAATTATGAAAATATTGATTCGTTCAACTTATGCATAAATAATGAAGTTTTCATAATTACAAATGGGAGCGAATTAGAAATTTATTGTTGCTGATAATTAATTACTGATTAGCAATTTCAATAAATAACAATATATTATGAGACCTGGGTCCATTAAGACACAAAATATAGACTACGCCACTACTCAAAGTACCCTATCGCTTTGCTTATTCACAATAATGAAAAAACTATCATAAAAAATAATTAATTAAGGAAGTTATTTTGAATTGCTTGTGTTCCCCCTCTCATAGACGTAAAGTTAATTAAACCAAAAACTAATAATTTATTTATTAATAGCTGTATTATCTACCAAATATATCATGAAATTTTATTTATTAAATCATTGAATAATAAATTAGATATTTGATGAAAACAAGAAATACAATTTCTCCGATGCCTGAGCATTATGCATTCATAATTATAACGTACTATATAATTTCTTTAAAAATCCATTAAAATAAAGGAGGTTTAAATATTTATTTCATAAGCAATATCAAATCATGTGATTGGGATATTCCTGTTTTTAATTGCAGAATTTCTTGAATATCACATGAATATCAAGAAAATAAATGAGGCTTTTTTGTTTGATGTAGGATATTTTATGACAAATTTCATTTGATGGGCTACTATAACTGAGCATGGTCATAAAGAGCTATTTATTTCAACATCGAATTCCATTTTATCTTATTAACAGTTAAATATTTACAAAATAATTAAATAAATAATTTAATATAAAGCAATGCTTGAAAGTTAAAATTAGTACAACTAAGTTAATCCCATACTGATCTTTACAAAACTGACAAGTGTCGTGCACTGATAAGAACGGACAAGAATAAGTTTACTCACTAAAATACTAGTTCACAGAAACCATGAAGCATACATTCTATCTTCTATAAAATAATAAAGCAACAAAAAACAAGGGTATCCTCCTGT
This sequence comes from Uloborus plumipes, assembly GCA_038373865.1. Taxonomy (NCBI): domain Eukaryota; kingdom Metazoa; phylum Arthropoda; class Arachnida; order Araneae; family Uloboridae; genus Uloborus; species Uloborus plumipes. The sequence continues at coordinate 46,474 of JAXGGA010006275.1, forward strand.
TCAGAACCAATCAGGTATAGCATAATCACAAGATTGGGTATTGCTTATGGGATAAATATTTAGAACTCCTTTATTTTAATTGATTTTTCAAGAAATTATTTATTGCTTTATAACTATGAATGCATAATGCTCAGGCATCGGAGAAATTGTATTTCTTGTTTTCATCACACATCTAATTTATTGTTCAATGGTTTAATAAATTAAATTTTATGACATACTGGGTAGATAGATAATAACAACTATTAATAGATACATCATTATTTTTTGGTTTAATTAATTTTAAGTCTGTGAGAAGGGGAACACAAGCAAATGGTCGTCGCAAAAAACATGCATATACTGTCAGCAGATATCTCTTAATGCAAGAAATAGCCAAAAGTAAACTTTTTTCCTATCAATAGCTAACATATCAGTAACTTATTTAAAAATAATAATAAAGTTTCTACTGCTCCCCCTTCATGAGAAAAATGCCTGCAAAGATGGCCAAAATCGCATGTTTTCGCCTTACGGCCTGTCGTTAAGCTCAAATATTTCCAAGAAGAAGGGAGAAACCCAAGTTACGCATTGTGTAACCATTTATAGTAAACATCTGTACACTACCAGAAGGTGAGTAAAAATTTGATTATGTCTTCCTTTTCTGGAATAAATTCCTCAATTTTAACAAAATCGGCAAAATCAAGTTTTTGTGGTGGCAACTTCAAAGAGCCCTGTACCTTAGCAATTTTCATTTAAACGTTCTAGTATTTTTTTTCTGAGTGCCTGCAATAACTAGTTTCCATAGATATCTAACACTTTTATATTGCATGAGTAGAATTTTTTGGAAAAAATGATTAAGTGTCATCAGTTTCTTAGTATTTTGGGTGGGCGGACTAACTTTGAGGGCCTGTATCTCAAAAAATAAGTGGAGCAGCAACCTAAAAATTTGGACTTTTCCATGCCTCGATATAATCAACCTGTGTGCCAAATGTAAAGAAGATCCGAGTCTGTCATGCAACCTCCATTAGGTGAGTTAGTAAGGAATCACTCACTTGAAAAACGAACGCTCCTAATGGTAAACAAGTTCATCACGTGACTCGTGACGTCACGTGAAATAACTCCATTCTGCTCGTGTCTAGATAATGTATAATTTATGAGCTGTCAACAGTCGCTTGAATTTCCACATATAAAGAATTTAGAAATAATCCTGCATTATACTTCTAGAATATTTGTTTAATGTATGCGCTGGAAAGTATACCCGACTTCTAACTAGATAAGGCTTCACAAAAAGAAAGAAAAAGTGTCTGGAAGTAAAAAAAAAAAAAAAAAAACTATTTTCTAATATACTAACACTTAACTTTTAACATGAGTTAAACCTTCCTTATCTCTTTCAATAAGCTGCGGCCGTAAATTATTTGAAACATACTTGCCATTTAAAATTAGTTTCCAAAAATAAAGTATGTCCTGTTTTGTGTAAAAATAAACCTATTAAATACGAGTAAAAAAGTATATCAAATTAACACCTGTTTTGTGCCATGTAGGAGTAAATTTTAACTATTAACAGCTACTTATTGGAAGGTGGAAAAATTTAGTATTTATTGTGAGAGTCCCATACATGTACCCCTTGTATTTGTTTTAATTATAGATACATGGCAGTCAAACATGCAGTATCGGTGGTGCACATCACCCATTCTTTAACCTGTATGTAGCCTGAATCCTAATTCGAAGGCTACTTTTAGCTGTGCAATCGATTTTTTGAGGTAATTTTCTTCATTTACGAATGTAATTAATTAGTTCGTAGGGCTTGAAGTATATTTTGCAGTTACTCTGTCATATCGTACACCTTATTACTAGTGACGGATTTGGCAGTTTTCCATATTAATTTGTTTTTACTTGAATTCAAACAATCATGAAAGATCAAACGTTTATACTCCTAATTATGAAACAGTTAACTAAGTTTTGTAATCTTTTATAATAATCATATTTTTGTTTAGAGCTGGTGAAGCAATTTGACATGAGATTCTAGTGTAATAAAAATAATAAAAAATACGTGCACATTCCTAATATAGCAAGAGTAAATAATCTCTTGAAGTTTTCGAAATTACCCCTGGGCTGGGGTATGCAAGTTAGAAAAAATCGAACTTTACTATCATGTTTCTTAGAACTGACATTTGAGACGTTGGTTGCTCTTGCTCCACGGTACAGATACAACAGATGACTCCGCAAAATGTCAGATTTGATTTCTTTTTCAATTTCTCTTTTAAAAATAAAAGTTAGATTTTATTCTGCAATACAATATTTAGATCAAGAAACACAGCTTATATAAAAAAAAAAAACTATCAATAAATAAGAGATGCAATGTCAATATTCATTAAAGTTGTTAGATAAGTTGTATTTTCATATCTATTATATTAGCTGAAGAAGTTTAACTCGTTGCAAATTAGATTAATTTTTTTTAACTATATTGCCCTAATCAGCTTCGCGTAAATAATTTTATGCAGGAAGTGTCTTATCCGACCTTTATTTTGGCGATGGTATTATGAGATATTTTTTGAAACTGAGCAGCTTCTTTTTAGCTTGCAGGGTTGTTTTTAATTTAAATGATTACAAGATGTTACATCTTTCCCAATTAATTCTAGGTCAAAATAAATTTGTTTTTGCATGACAAAATTGAAGACTACTCTAACAAGCTGTTGAAAATGTACAACCAACACTAATCCTAGTGATATTACAAAATACTTATTTTAACATTCAATACGATACTAACAGAGTAGCACGTGACCTAAAGATGAAGTGTTTCAGTAATTAACTGAAATATGATCTTCGACAGTCTTGCTTGTTTCTTACCTTGCGTAATTAATCATATTCAGAAAATCATTTTTAAAAATACTATTTAGATGTTCAGCCATTATTAATCTTAAAAATTTCAAAGACATCAGATAATATTTTCACATATAAAAATATTTTAATAAAATCTAAAAAAGTTGTTGAAAGTCACGCAAAAAAAGACAAACAGCAAAAAAAAGAAGGAAGAAGAAACACTTCCTCAAGAAAAAACATTGATTGATGATATCAATGAATGTAGAAAAATAGCTGCATGACTTTAGAAAAGTGTTTTCGTTTATTTAAAAGAAAATTGGCTTTAACTTTCAATCAAAATGTGCTGAATTTCATGTTTTTAGTGATAATATTCACTTTTTATAAAATGAAGGTCTTCGCCCATTCAGCTGAATAAATTTTAAATGCTGTTAGAAAAAAATATAACTTAATCTTTGATGTATAACTTTTGTTTGAATTTTAAAAATATATCCACAGGAGCAAAGACATTTATTTTTGCTTTTAAGTTTTCGTTATTTGCTGTGTTTTTTTTTTACATTTTTTTATTTTTTTTTACCTACAAGCTTGTTCATTAATTAAATCATTACTATTTTTCAACAGATAACCTTCAAATATACGTTGCATGGCCAAAAATATATTATGTTTTTAAGAAATGAATTTAAAGTGAAGTTTCTTTTAAAAAGTGATATTGCTTTGGCTAGAAAAGTGTATGAGGTGGTGAGAGCAAAATTATATGAGTGGGTTTTGTTTTAAGGATTTAAGCTTAAAGCCCTCAATGTTCAAAATATAGGCAAGCTTTCATTGAAAAGTTTTTCTAGATCTTACTGTTTAGGCACACCTGTCATTGTTATAATACCTCCTCCTGTCCCAATGCAAGGGGGTTTCTTTTGTCATTTATACTGATTACCTCTAAATTTTTAGTTTTGATAATTACACTCTTCGCTTTTATAGATACTTTATGTAGAGCTAAAAAATCCTAAATATTTAAACAAGGCTCTAACTTTTTGAACAGAATTAGTGGACATAAAACTCGTTATTATTTTCGTGACCAAATTTGTACGATTGGGATAAAGGGACAGTTATTTTGTGCGGTACCTTGCTTCAGTTCCAGTTATAATTAGATTTGAAGAAAAAAGAAGACTTAGAAAATTAATAATGCCTTTTTGTAAAACTAACACTACGTTTTCATCAGCATATACACATACAGGTTTCGAATAGTTACTAGATCGTAGTTATTATCCACATTGATGTTCATATTCTCAAAATACATACAATACTCCAAATCCATCTGGTGATTAAATTCTTACTCGCTTTCCGTGATACTAAATAAAGTTTAGCGCATATCTATTTAGCATCGACTTTGAAATTATCAATCCATTTACTTCAATGTATGTATCTTATGCAAACTATGCATTAGTTTCAAGAAAATCAGTAATACGCGCAATATAAAGCACACAATACCATGAATACGTAACAGAGCGGAACAAGTTAACTTTATCATTTTATCAACATTCATTTTGTACTATTTGGTTTGTGAAACTTCGTCTACATTCATTAATAGTTTCCTTTCAATTAGCATTTATAAACAATAGTTTTAAAAAAGCAAACCAAACCTGTTGACAATAACTTATTAAATTCATTTCTTCATTTTATTAAGAGTTATATGTCAACAGATTATAAATACCGGTCTTTGAAAAAACCCATGACTTTTAAACACAATACATTAGTCGCAAGTATTGAAAAAATAATTCATGAAGTTGTAAGACGCTTAACGCAGATGAATGAAATATTGAATCTTACTAAAATATCAGTATTGAAAGTTTAAAAATAGGAACCAACACAACATTTCTCTGCCACATAATGACAGCAAACGCTAGTAACTTCTGAAAACAACAAAAGATATGCCTACTGCTCCTGGCACTTTTGACAGCTCTTCAAAGCGTGAAAAGCAGCTTTTTTCTGCGAAGGCTCAAACTTTATACGAGTTTCGAGTGTTAAATAAGCTTATTGATTCTTCAACTCTTCAGGAATATTTGGAAATTTTTACTATCCGCGCTGCATATTGTTGCGAAAAGTCATATTTAAAGTTAAAAAAGAAAAAACCCTTTTTAGTTTTGTTGTAAATGAAAATAATGAGGCCTGAATATGAATTAACTAGATGTTCTTAAACTGGGGGGAAAAAAGAAAAAAAAAACCTTTCAAGAAATCATATTCGCAAAGTTGTTTTCCATTTACTTAGAAAAATAATGTTTAAGAGTTGTTATACATACACATTTGAATAAAAGCATTAAAAACAGATATAAAGAGCGTTAAATTAGCTGATTAAGAGTGCAGCTATGTTGGGGTTAGATAAACCTTCCTTGTTTAGGTGACCAAAAGTTAGCTTATGGGGGAAAAAAAATCTAACAAAAGCTTCTGTTGCACTAAAGTTGCTATTTGCAGAAAAAACTTTGAAATGATATGCAAGGTGATAAGAAAACTTTTCTGAATTCTGAAGTGCAGTTAGAAAGGATGAAAATAAGCAAGAATCATACAGGAACATAATACGTCTGACGCGCTACATGCACACAATGCCAGAAACTTATTAATGAGAATCAGTTTGACAAATATGCTACACAAAGCTAATTTTATACAGTATTTCTGTTTTTAAGAAAGGTTTTAGCGGCTTTGTAGCCTGTAACTCCAATAAACGCTTTTCAACACGAACGCAGTAAACTCTGAAAGCTTGTCAGATTGGTTTGTCATTGTGACGATCAATGCAATGAATCCGTGAAAACACCTTGAATATCACACGGTAGCGAATGGGGTTGTTTCCTTCAGTCAAAAATACTACTTTTAGCTATCAACACTGATAGAATAAGCCAAAAAAAAGCATGGGGCCAGAATAGACTGATTTTGCCTACAGTTTATTATTAATTATTATCTTACAAGTGTCAGATTACTAAAACAATATTACGGCCCAAAAAAAGAAACTTTAGAGTAAAACCAGGCCGATACATTATCCATTTTGGATATCTGGTTACAAAAGCTCTACAACAATGAAAAATTCGATCCAAAATACCTGCTAAGTCTATGAAGTAGGCCTTGCTAAGACCAACTTGTTCGCTTGTGAAGTCAGCAGCCAAAATGAGACAGAGACTCAACATCTTTTAAGATTTTTTTCAATGAAAGAAAATTAGTCAAAATTTCAGAAAAACGTAATTTACTTGCGATTTTCTGGCCGTGCTCTTTTAGAAAAAATTTTTTTTTTTGAAAAATTGGCTCAGTTGCCTTCCTGCAAATTGCAAGACTTCTTGAGGAATCTGCACTTTGTGCTTTGAACATTTGCTCTTCATCTTCGTCTTTAAACTCAAAACTTTTTTTCCCTTGTGCCTTAATTATTTAGATCGTGGTTGTTCTTCTATCATCATTGAATTATTGATAACTTGCAATACACCACCAGCTCGTTAATTCCATTCATGAACTGCAGTTGCTTGCTCATTATACTCTCATCAGCATGGAATAGAAATTAAGCGAGCTGGAGTCAAAAATCCTCTTATAAAGCTTAGCCCTGGCTTAGGGGCGATTACTTACTATTTTTTACCCGAGCTTTGCCTCAAAAAAAATCGAGTTGTACCGTACCAAGTGCGGTCGCACGCTGGTGTTCTAATTTCACATTAGCTACGAGTTTTTGTTCTCTATCTTTGCTCTATAAGAGGATTTTTGCCTCCAGCTCGTTCAATTCCTATTCCATCCTGGTGGTGTATTGCCTGTTTCTGCCTTAGCCCTGGCTTAGGGGCGGTTACTTACTGCTTTTTATTAATAACTCGTTAATTAAGCTTTCTCGTGCTTTTATTGTTTTTGTTCTTAAGAAGGAAACCATACAAAAATGAAAAATGTGAATGAATAAGTAGCAATCGAAAGAGCATACTAAAACAACCCTTGGTAGCATCAACTATTTGCCCTCGTGTCTCTGTTATCGAAATAGTAGAAGGTTAATGTCTGCTCAAATTCTAAAAACAGTCTCTAATTTCAGCGAGTTTTTGTGAGAAATGGAATCATCTTTCAAAGCTCTGCAGATATATGTCTTTCAATATGCAGACGGTGAAGCGACATCGTGGTACTTCCAAGTCGTCACCTGGTCCTTACGACTGATGCTTATGTAAACATTTCAGTATATTTAAGACCATATATCTCAATAACGGGGATACGCAAATGACGTGAAACACAATATGACACAATAATGAGGCAAATATGCAATATGACGCAAATAATTTTTGCGTCGAAATTCCCAATATGCTTTTTTGATTTCTACCTATTCCAACATTTATTATTCTTTATATTACACTGTGTATTGCGCCATGGCAAGTTAATTTATACGATGCATTTACCCCTCCCCCAAAAGTAACGGAAAAAATTTTGATACGTTTTCTGTTGACAATGCTGTTCTTTTTGTAAAATGAGGACACGTTTACTTATTTTTAGCATCTATCCATTCAAGGAAACTAGGGTATTTACAGTATTTCTTATAACTTTTGTCTGTCTTATTTAGAAATGACTAAAAGATCCGTTCAGTACCATCTCAGATCAATGGTACCTACGATGGGGGTCTACGGCCCAGACTGCTAAAATGAAATTTAACCTTTGTCAAAGAATTTGTAATAATTTTCTTCGTCAACTATTTTAATCATTTGATGCTGAAGGTAATAAATTGTAATACAACCCATCAAAACTTTGTAAAAGTTTTCATCTAATTAAAAAATTCAGATCTGTTTTCACGCAAAGTCTGATATAGTGGGATTGAATTATGAAATGGGCTGGGTGGAAATTGAGGATTTAATCAAGTAGGAAATTTTCAAATGAAGAACACATTAAAAATCGTAAAAATACAGCCAGTGCAAATCGTATTGGAACCCGAGTCATTTTCCAAAATTGACTATCACGTTCTTTTAAAACCTGTTTTATGTTAAAGACATAGCTTTAAAAGTTAAAGTTTACCTCAACAGTTTTAGTTAACAAACAGTTGACATTTTTTAAGCTCGAGAAAAAAAAAACTGTTAAGTTCGTCATCTGGTGCTACATCCTGCATGGTAAATAACCACGTAGGATATACGACACATTTGAGAAATAAAACAATATCCAGCGCAATTTAAATAACGAAACTACGTTAAAATAACTAGAATCATACGCAAGCAAAAATTAAAATTATTTAAAATAATGTAAAAACTTTCGAGAAAAACATTTATTTCATTTTAATACAATTTATTAAAGTGTTTTTCGGAGTTTTGTAATAGTTGGTTTGTTATACCACTTTTAAATGAAACTTCCTCAAGAAAGAGATTCCTTATTTGTACATAGCGTTGCAGTTGTGAATAGTTTTTTTAGGTTTTCATTTCTACTCAGGTTCGGCTTTTTTTTCGAATGAAAGCTTTTCTCAAGTAAAATATCTTATTAGCAAATTTTATAAAATGAAGTAAAAGAACTTTTATTTCCTATAATATTTTTTTCTGAACTAGATAGTCAATGGCTTTTTATATTACAATAAAATATATCCTTATTTTAAAGTTATGAAGTCCATTAACAAGTTTTTAGAATCATACATTTTTTGCGAAAAAGTGCAAAAAGTTTAATATAATAGCTCCAAAGTAAATCGGAAGAAAAATTTGATAAACGGCTTTATGAAGAAAAAACAAATAAAGGAGAAAATTTTAAGAAATAATGAGTGCGATTGAAATCGTTTTAGAGTTTTTTTCCAATGAATATATCGATTTCTATGAAAAACACTCTACGACTGCGAATTACTATTATCGGAAGAGACTCATTTGGATACTAAAACGATATCGCTTAATGTTAAAAATGTTTCTGAACTATAAAAACAGAAACAAAGGTACTTTGTAAAAGATAAAAAATGCTGTTTCTCAATCTTAATTAAAATTTCTTTTCACTGATATTAGCAAGCCGTGATAGTTTTATTGTTTTCCTACATAAAAAATGCCCACAACTGCAAAATTGCTCATTTTTCGTCTCTCATTCTTACCATTTTGTGCCTAAAATTTACAGATTTTTCTTGCAACAAACACGCATGGATCATTACTACGTCAGAAACATTGGACAAAATTTTTGAAAAGAATTACTTTCATATTTCAGTTAAGTTTCAGATACAACTAAAGCCTGGTTGTACTCTTAGGCATGGGTGATATGTAAAACTTTTCCGAAAATATGTAGTCCCAGAAAAGTTGAATTTTAACTTTGACCTGCTTAAAATTAATTTTTCCTTTATTTAGGCAAAAATTTGAAAATAGAGTAAAGGTAACATTAATTGTAGCAATTCTTAGACTCTTTTATTACACCCCCCCTCCAAATTTCCGGTTATGAAGTATAACAGTATTATCATTTTTCTAATCAAAATTCGTGATGTTTCCAATTTAACTTCGGTTTACAACATGCAAGAGAGAAATGAGTATTCTTTTCAAAAAATAATCTTGAGATAGTCGATTTTCCATATCAAATGTGTACTGAATTAAAAAAATAATGTATCTCAGTTTATTTAAGTGTAAAGTTAGGACACAGTTTAATTTATCGACAGAAATTTTTCGACCATAAAGGTATCTGACCAATTTCGGACAGCATTACTGTGTAGGAGGAAAATGTTTTCGCCTGAAGATACTTCTTAAAACACAACTTAATCATCATATCAATCGTAATTCGGAATTCCCTTTTTAATTTGCGATTACGTATTTAAGGCACACGTTAAAACAAAATGTAAAATTTAGTTTTATAATTTTTGATTAGGAACTGCGGAAGATCTTGATTGAAAAAAGCAATATGATGAATAATTATTAATGTCTTGAACAACTGGGAACTAGCGAAACGACGGTGAAAAGAATAGTTCTATTAATACAAAAACGAGATCCTTTAGTAGTTTTAAGCACGAAATGTTCTACATAATTGCACAACGTACATAAATACACTTTTGAATTTTTCAATTTAATTACATTGCAGGAGAGTTAAGATATCGTTTAAATCATGGAGGAGTTGATAAATAAGGTAAAAAAGCTAGTTTTTTAGATTAAAAAAGAAATAAATGTAGACGCAACTCCAAAAATTATAACTCACAAAAGAAATCATAATTAAAATGTGTTCTCTTTGTTTTTTCTCATGCATAGAGTGTCTCATTTGAAAAATTGAATGTCATAGCTCTAAAATTAAATTCAATGGTTTTTGAGGGATGACCTATTGTAGTGTTCAAAACAAATCGCACTGAAAATAAGTTGGTGTTTGTAATGTGACAGACAAAAAGTACACGCGATATACCGACAGCCAAGTTATGTCTTGGGCCAAGTCTGCAGACTACAGTTTTATCCTAATTTGGATTCATCCGTGTGGCTTGGACAATAACCGAAGCTCTTTGGTTCTTCCAAATTCACTGAAATAACTTCTGTATTCATTTTGGTTATTGTCTATTTTAGACTGATGAATCCAAATTAGGATAAAACTGCAGTCGCTTGACTGTCGTTAGATTACATGTAGTTTTGCTTCAGCCCTTCGTTAAAGGCGGTAACGTACTGCTTAAAGACAGGAAGTACTATCAGGAAAAGTCCTCATCTCTTCAAAGAAAAAGAAAACAATTGTTATAACTCACATCTTCGTGACGAAAACACTGTAGTCTAGTGCAGTGTTTTCAACTTTCAGTTTCTATGCAGCACTTTTATTATTGGCATGAGGCTACACACCCTCCTTCTCTCCAAAGTAAGTACAAATTGTACAATAGTAAACTGTAGCTGATTAGGATAACTTAAGGTTCTTCTTCAGCAAAAATCTTGTTAACTCTGCAGACAGGTTTTGTGTAGCAGTTTAACATTATCAAACAAAGCTTTATTTTTAGCATATTATGTATAGAACACATGAACTCCAAAAAGTAAAAAAAATAAAAAAAAAATGTTTTTTGAGGTAGTCTGAAATGAAGATGAGGTTGGTGTACACATCAGTTATTTTCAGAACATTAATGAGAGGTGCGTTTGTTATTTAACATGCATAGCATATGTTACTAAGTAATTAAGTACATATTTTTGTTGAGCCTTTTATTTTACCTTTTATACATTCACCCATCCCTTAAAATTTTTCTACGATTCTCTAGGAGCGACCCCTCAGGTTGAGAGCTGCCCGCAGGTCTAGTGCAGAAATGTTCACGTAAATATGTAATAAAGTGAACTAAAATTCAGCAAATAAAAAAAAAAGGAAAAGCAAACAATATATAATAAGACGCATTATGTAAACTTTTATGGCAAACGATGAATTTCTTTAAGCCCGTGAAACTTCATTAGCATGCTCTTAAGAATGTGGTTTAGATATGTTTGGCTAAAGATAAATTACATGATTGTATTAAATGATGTTAAATATTTTAGTGTAAAAGAAATTGTTAAACTTTAAATTGCCCTATTTAAGTGTGCGTTATACTACATGACAGTTATATTGTTAATATTATAGTTCAAAATGTTTCAAACTATTTCGGAAACGGGATGTTAGCTAAAAGAAAATACATATTTCAAATCCTCAAAAGTGTGGAACGAGAACAATACTATACACAACATTGCATTTAGCAACATTATTTATTTCTTTGTACTGAGTAAAGAACTTGTAGAATTTTTAAATAAAATATCACTTTTTTTTCGCTAAAATTTCGTGCGGATCCTGTAACTTACACATTGTTGCACTGAAAGGGAGTTCTTTGAATCGCCGAAATAAGTGTCGAAAATCAGTTTGCTAGTTCTTCTCAGGATTGTTTATTAATGTTACTTCGTTGCAAAAGAGCACTTTTTCTTTATTTATTGTTATTTTTTCTTTCTGTAAACTATCGAACGGTAAAACGTGTTACAACAGTTGATTTTCTTGCAAGAGTTCTCTTAAAAATTGTAATATTTTATTCTCGGGGAATTGATTGTTGACAACTTGATTCAGTCTTTTTTAAAGCCGTTACTTATTGACTTAGCGAAATGCTGGTTCTTATATCGATTTCCCAGAGAAAAAAAAAACATCGCGTGTCAGAAAAAAAATCAATCAGGTTTCATTTGTTATGATATGGATGAATTCGTAACTCATACGTTTTTTGTTTCTGCTGTAAATCTGTATTTTGTTGCGACATAGTTCTCGAAAAACTTGTGAGACATGAACTCAGAAATCTAATAACGTATAAAAAATGCTTAAGTTTTCATTCCAGGGCCTGAATGTTCTAAAGGAGAGATAAAAGATAATTTTAAAAAATACAAACTTTAGCAAACCGTAATAAATCAGAGGCTTGTCGTAAGATATCTTTAAAAAACTTGAAAAGGAAAAAAAAAATCACGCAGCGACACTTTAAAATGTAAAGTCACTTAAATCTTCTTCTGCAGCATATGAGTTTATTCGTTGAACTTTATCAGAATAAAAAGTGCCTTTTTTATTTCCACTGTTTATTCTGTAATTTTGCTCTTTTTTTATGAATTTATTTCTAGAGAAAAAAATTATAATGACATTGCTTTTGATAGAAATTAATTTAGCTTATCACTCTATTTGTACGGATTCTTTCTTCGGATCAGAAGAGAACTGCTTCTCCTAACTAACCCTTGTACAAATTTACCCTCTGGGGAACAAAGAATATTCCCAGTTCAGTAAATCTCATTACTGGTTTCCTTCGATAACAAAGAGAAAAAGAAATGCTCTCTGTGATGTTTTAATGCATAATTTTAAAGGTATATTACGTTTTTTCCCCTGGTGTCAAGCAGAATTGTTTTTAAGTTATACACGAAATTTCTATAAACTTTGTTTGTAGAAGCTGAATTCGTTTTAGATTTTTTTCTTTTTTGTTGGTGCGTTTGATGATGTAACATCATTATCCACAGTGGCTAATCGTTGGAGTGACGTCATTTGAAGTATGTTTAAGATATGAGTACAGAAACTTTCCATTTGAAATCCACGCTCTTTACCAGGTTTTTAACTAATGTACTTAGGGTCTATTGGATGTACACTTCAAAAAATAAGCTAATTTTACAATAAAATAATGGCAGCAGAGGTTCTAGTTTAAAATTGTAACTAGCTATTTTACTGTTTATCACTGTAAAACTAGCAATTTTAATTTATTACTGTACAATTAGAAATATTACCATAAAATTAGCTGCATTATACTGTCAACTGTATAATACTGGCAGCAGAGGTTCCAATTTGAAACTGTAAAATGCACAGTGATAAATTGTGAAACTAGTAATTTTAGTCTACTACTGCCAAACTAGCATTTTTACAGTTTATTACTGTAAAGCAGGGGTGGCCAACCTTTTTAGGGAGAGTGTCACTTACTGGAGATAAAAAGCTCAGCTTGCCACATTGTATTTTTCTAAATAACTGAATATTTTTGAAAAGTTAAAAATAGATTTTAGGTTGGCTGATTATGTAATTCTTACTCAAATGAAACATTTTTTTCTCGCAAATCTGAGCAATTGAAATCTAAATGATAATAAAGATAAAACAAGTACGAACTTAAGAGTTATCGTTAATAAACACTTTTATAAGTTCTGTCAGTTGGCTTATGCTTAAAAAGAAACAAATAACATCAAACATTCTATTCTAAAAATTAAACATTCTGTACTTAATGTGGTTTATGAGTCTGTATCTTTTTTACCAAGTCTTTAATTTTAGAATTAGTTCTTGAGAATCCTAAGAAGTTTAAGTGTTTTAAGTGCTATCAATTAATATTCAACGGTATTTAGATTTTTCTGCATTCATAACAAAAAATATTTGTTTTGAAGCGTATTTTGAACCAAATCTACAACAGCATAAGACGGCTAAAGTGTGTAAATGTGAAAAAAAATTTGTTGGTACAAATTTCCAAATTTCCATATAACGTGGATGACATTCTGTTGAAGTAAGCTCTTATGTTTGATTACCAATGCAAAAGGTCAGTAATTCTGATTTGGATTTCAGAAGGGTAACAAGTAGTGTCTTGCAGAGAAATAGACAAAGAATTTGAAAAGATCAGCATTTTTTTTATGATCCTGAAAATCATCAAACTTCTAACACTGAATGTATACTTAAAATAGGTGTAAAATTTTCTCCATATATCATTGGAAAATTATTAAATTTGGGTTGATACTTTCAGTATTAAATTTAATGTTTTATTCTTTTTTTCTCCAAAGTAGAGAGAAAGAAACTGAAGTTTCATCATAAAAGAATGTAGATGGCCTATACTGGTTTAGGAAACTTTTTTTGTACTATCTTAAATTTAAATTACTTATACGCCGGATAATAAGAGATGACATAGCTAAATTCATTTGCTATTCTTCATTCCTAAGTAGCAAGTCCTCATTGCTTTCCTTCCAGACATTTTAAAAAACACACTCCCTAAAATTCTAAAATCTTATGACTATTTTTCCTTTGGACAGCTATTGCACATTTTAATGAAGGAGTAACTTGCCATGCTCTCCTCTTTCTCCTGAGAAAAGTCCCCAAAACATTCATAGCTCTAATTCGTAGTTTGTTAATACAGTGAACTCTACAGGGCGATCCGCAGAAATTAAGTCTCATTTTTGGCAAGGAGTTTGTGATAAATAATTCGATGATACTTTTGAAGTTTTTTTTCCCATATTTTTTCAAGTAATGTAACAAAAACAATTTAAGGATCTTCATTTGTGCAACCAAACCGAATTTTGTCCAATCTGGTTTCTTAATTTTACTTGCAGAGTTAACTTTTTTTAAAAATTTCATCACTCTACTTAGCTGGAAACTATTGAAGATCAAGAATACATTCTGCAGCATCGAAAGTTTCATTCGTGTCAAGCGCAAATATGTTTTACAAAGCATTGTCTGTAGCGTCCCAGCTTTAGTTGGATGTCTGAAGCTAACGCTAAGTACTTTGCAATATCGTAGTTAAGACAATTTGTAAGCCAGCCTCCTGACACTTAATCGTCATATCATTATATTTATCAGTTCAAGGGTTTTAGTTTTTATCAATATTTTTGAAAACGACACTTTCCCTCAATTTTGGAATTTTTTCAAAAAGCCTTCGCGTGCCACTGTTACTGCTCTGCCGTGCCACATTGTGGCACGCGTGCCGCGGGTTGGCCACCCCTGCTGTAAAACTACATTAAACTAAAAACATAATCTATTTTTTAGTGTAAAAATATTTTTTTTCTACATTCGTTGGAATAAAATATTCTTCACTGTCTTCTAGAAAAGGAAATTAAAGAAACTAATGAACAATTACGTTTTAGGGCATTTTTTCCTATTATTTTTTTATTAAAATTTTGTTAAAAAATTCGGAAATGCAGTACAGAGCACTATTTACAAATGACTTTTTGAGACTTATTTACTTTATCTTTTACTAAGAAGCGATAAATGTTATAGATATTCCGTCCTATTGCTCCACCATAATTGAAAGATAATTCCTTATGGTATTTATTATTCTTCGAACGATTTAATACTGCTATGTTCAATTTCAAAACATTATTTTATCGGCTGAAATTGGGTTCTTTCTTTAAGGGATTAATGGTATCGCATAGCCGTTATATGCAAGTATTTGAGTTTGCAAGAGCAGACTGCTTCTTGGAAAATTACTTGTACGATTCCGTAATTTATTTTAAAAAAAATATTCACCTTAAGTTTTTAAGATTTTACGAAACGTAACCATGGTGTTTCTCTAAATAAAATAGTTTCGTTTCATTCTCATGTAGATAATTTTACTCATTTATTTTATTGTTATAATGTTTAAAAACATGTTAAAATTTTAATTAATAGCAAACACAAAGGGATATAAACATATTGCTTAAGAAAAAAGTGCTTAAATGTTTACCTACCATAATAAATTAAGTGCAACTTCAAAACGTTATAGTTTTATCAAAAGCAAAACAAGTTTCAGAAAATCTATTTAAATTTTGCATTTTGCTCAGCAAATTATATCGTTAAATAAATTTGCATGTTATGCAACAGTTTACTTTGTTACGAGATTTACATGATTTATGCTTTAGAAACTTGAGGTAGCGAGTCAAAAGCAGAGAGCATACGCGGATTTTCTTGTCTTAAATTTGATAAATGATTCAACGTTCTTTGGAGTACGTGATGAATTCGTGTTTCTGGTTTACAAGGAAATACTTTTAACTACCTTGTATTTATCTTGCATGAAAAGAAGGCAGCAAGCTTAATATAACAGGCGGCATTGCACTTGAGAGCAAAATAAGTTTAATTGCTGCTTCAGAGGATTTCTTAATAACCGTTAATTTGATGAATAGAAAAAGCGTAAGCTTAAAAAATATGCAGTTTTCATTGCATTTTCTTTAGCTTTAAGTGAATAATGTTAGAGAAAGAACTTTTTACTCATGCACTTTTACTTGCAAAATGAATGAATGTCATTAAATTTGCTTTAACGAAGAGAAACATTAATTTTTAAGAACGAACAAGATGTTTATTCAGATTTATAAGCTAAACACTGAACTTTCCCCAAGTGTTTAGTTTTTCTATGTTGATTTTCTAGATTTAACGTACCAATGTTAAGGGCTTGGATTTTTTGAAACATTTGTGTTTAATAATAGTGTCGAAAACTAGCAGTTAGTTCAGTTAAAAAATATTTTCGGTTAGTTGTTTTCAACCTAAGGGTCTACAAATTATTTTTCCTGCAGTGAAAAACAAAGTAATATGAAAAGACTCGAAATTTTTGCTCTAAAATTAAGTTTTTTGAAATTTAAAATAACATATTATTTAGATAACAGAGCGCAAATAAGTAAACATATTATAATTGATGGAGAACTAAAAATGCAAATTGTAAAATAAAAGAGCTGTTGACAAAGTTATCAGAAATGCCAATGAATAATTAAATAAATAAAATGAAATAGGGATAGATAAAAAATAAAAGAAATAAACGGAACCAGGGACTAAAGTAAGCATCCTACAAAGGCTTCAATGCAGAACAAAAATCCTTTTAATACAACATAAAACATTGGTGCAACATGAAATGGTTCATGAGCTAAAATAAAATGTGTTGAACTTACTACTTTAAACTGAGAGAAATAGGGCGAACTGTTCAAAACAGTACACTTCATAAGATTTTTTTTTCTTTATTTGTCAAATGTTGTCTCTTTCAGTATTTTCCCGAGACCTCCTTCAACCACTCTAAATCAACATTTTTTTAAACTCGCCTTCAGATTTTTTAACTCTCACTCGATTCAACCTCATTTTCTCCTCTTTTTCTTTCCTCGGTCAACATCTTTCTTTTCTTGTCAAAAGACATTTGATGTTTTGTCCTGGAGCTTTTGACTCAAATAAGAACTTTTAGCTAGCACTCAATTTGCTCGGTCTTCCCAAACTGTTTGTTGACAGCGTCGCACCACATCGTTCTGGACACAATAAGATTATTGTTGCGATAAAATGATTCAATCGTAAGAGACGTTGTAAGATAATCAAATTTCTTCGATAAGCAAGATTTACGATGAAAAAACAGTCCTGTTTTGGCAGAAAGATTTCCATGGGATGATTTGAAAATAATTTTAAGATTTTCTTTTCACAGAAGCGTCTGCCCCGTCCTATTACTCTGTTAAAGTTCTTTTAGCTTTAACAAAGTTTCTTTCACATTCACATCATTATGATTAAACTCTGGGACATAATCTTATAACTAAACTGAGTTGAATAACCAGCTAAGCAAATTTTTTCTCCCTCTTTCAAAAGTATTTTCAACAATAACTTCAGCGAAACAATTTTTGGACCAAAGAAATGGCAAGTAAAATGTCAGAAAATGCTGATAACGTTCTCGTTTTCCCTCTGATTTCCTATATTTTTGTGGATTGTTCGTACCTTAATATATATTTAGTATAATTAAAAATTTAAATTATTAAATGGTAGTAGCATCATATTGCAACAAATCGAGATTTACCATAGAGTCATTTCATGCCAAAATCACCAATGGTTCGAAAACTGATCCTTTCCAACTGCGTTTAACTTTTTTCAAAACATTTTTAAGAGACTTAAGGTCGATTGGGGTAAGCGCAACATAAACATTCTGTTTTAAGCGGATTTTGTAGGCCACCAAATTGTGTTGTAGTAGTAAAGTTTTTACTATTTTCTGCTTAATATAACTGATAAATTATTGAAAGTTTGTATAAACTGAAAAAAAATGCTGTCCGTTAATTGTATCGATGCATAAAATTGACAGAGTTAATTCTGCATAATTATGTCGCCTAATAAATATTCTTCAAGTACCTGTTTGGGTGCAGCACTCTCGGTTAAATTGAATACTTAGTGCAATTTCTCTTCATGAGAGTTCAGTGCCCACCATCTGGTGGAGATCTGGGCGTCAAAATAATCTGTCGTCTTGACACCTCTGCTTTAAGGATAGCACAGGAAAAAATAGCTGTCATTTTGGAGGATTGAACTAGATCTGCAAAAGGTTAAAGTCAATTACGCAGCCTAATTGAAAAGAAAAATAAACGCAAGTTGAAGGTAAATACTTTACTTGATAAACCACAAACTGGTTATTAGTGTTCATAGTATTCATATAAGGCTTTCCGTATTTTTAACAGTAAGGTAACCAAACTTAAGGTATACAGAGAAAAGTATAAACGTATGATATATATCGTAAATATATCGGACGGCTCCTACGTTCAGGACTATCATGTGAAGCTGGAAGTAGCTTTTTTTCTGTATTACATCGGGTTTTACTTAATAAAGCCCGACAACAAAAGTATATTCAGAAAACTTTCAAATCTACCGACAGTATACAGTTAATTTTTACTATTTGCAGAATTAATGTCAGACTCTTGACGACAGATGCTGACGGAAAAAGTAGGCTGATAATTTTATTCTCGATTAAGCCCTAAATGGGAAAGTACTTCTTGCTAGAGCTCAAATTTCATGGTGGAATTTGTAAAAATAACAAAGCTATTCAAAAAACAGTTTTATCTGCATCAAAAGTATTTAACTGATACTTTTAAACACAGAGATACTGATACAAACAGTGATCAAATAATTTTATTCTTTGTGTTGTTAATCTTCCATTTTAGAAAATAGGAACCAAATAGAATTTACAATAAGTAGTTTAGAACAACAAACCTGCTCCTTCCCTGATTTTCTTTATTGGAAAACACTTCTTAATGATATCGAAAAACTGCTATTTTCGGAAAAAGAAAAATCCATTTTCTTGCTTTCCCTTTTATTCCGGAACTGAAGAGAGTTACGTCTTTTATCATTTCCAGTACGTTTACGAAACGTTTTTCTTTAGTTTCTTGTATAGTTACAACAGTACAAACTGCAGAGTTTTTCTTCGAAAAATGGCAGAAATAACGCTCTATTTCACTGACGTACACAGTTTATTAAGAGCAAGAATTTGAGAAACTGTCACGCCTAGCATTATGAGGTGATTCATGATATCTCAGATTTTTTCCGAAAATTTACCAAATATTTATTATCTTATTAAAAGACCAAATCCAGAATGTTTTGTTCTAAAGTTGAGTTGTTTAGTTTTTTTGGCCCCCAAAGGTGAAGGTGTGGCATCAAAAATTAAGCGGACTTTCAAGACATGGAAGTTGCTGTGAGCCAAAGCTCTTACCAGGAACTGTTGAACTCCAATTTTCTTTTTGTATATGGAATATAGAAGGTTGAAACTTTACAAAATGAATGTTTCATTTGTGGTAAGTTGTTGCCGTAAGGTCAGTGAAGGCCCTCAAAACAAGGCATTTTTGAAGTTTTTGAGCATTTTTAATGTCCAAAAACAGTTTGTACATTTCAGTTGCCACGACAAAAGTAGTGTCGTTTGAAAAGCTAGTGTAAGCAATTTAAAACAATATATAAACAACCGAGGAAAGTTCAACGTGCTTTTAGTAGCGTAAGACCGAACTATCAAAAATATCATATTTTACCGATATTCAAACGGTCATAACTTCCTCTGCCAACAACATATTGAAATATTTTTTGCCAATGTCATACTCTACTATTTGTCTATTTGTCTTAACAGAACAGTTGAGTGTTTTGACGCGAAATGCTTAAATTTTTTTACAAAAAATGCCCAGGAAAAGATACATTTTTCGTAAAATTTTTTTCAACATTTCGCCTCAAACGACTCAACTGTTCAAGAATAGAGTATGACATTGACAATAAAAATATTTTAATATGTTGTTGGCAGAGAAAGTTATGACTGTTTGAATATCGGTATAATATGACATTTTTCATATTTCGGCCTTACGCAACTAAAAGCACGTTGAACTTTCCTCGGTTATTTATACATTATTTTAAAGTGCTTATACTGGTCTTTCAAATGACACTACTTTTGCCGTGGCAACTGAAATGTACAAGCTGTTTTTAGACCTCAAAAATGCCGAAAAACGTCAAAAATGCCTTGTTTTGAGGGCCTTCACTGACCTTACGGTAACAACTTACCTCAAATTTAACAATCATTTTGTAAAGTTTGAACCTTCTGTATTCCATATACAAAAAGCAAATTGGTGTTCAACAGTTCCTGGTAGGAGTTTTGGCTCACAGCAACTTCCATGTCTTGAAAATCTGCTTAATTTTTGATGCCGCGCCTTCACCTTTAGGGATCCATAAAAACTAAACAACTCAACGTTAGAACAAAACATTCTGGATTTGGTCTTTCAATAAGATAATAAACATTTGGTAATTTTTTGGAAAAAATCTGAGATGTCATGAATCATAGTCGTGACACTCTCTCAGATTCTTGCTCTTAATACATATTAGAGACACTAAAATAGAAATTACGGATACGAAAAATTGAAATAGATGATTCGAATGTAATGAGAAATTTACTGTGATAATGGCTGTTAGGCCAATCAGATGATAAAAATAAAACTTTACTACAAAAAAATCATGCAACATTTGAGAGTAAAAATAGCTAATTGCATGATAGTTACGAAAGTAAGTAAAACAAAAATGTTTTATGAATTAAATTTGCAAATTTATCCGGAATATTGATATTCCGAAAGGATATTGATGTTATTTAAAAACTGGAAGAATTATGGAATAACCACTAGAACAAAAATCTTTTGTATAAGAATTAGAAAACAGAGATTTTATTTTCATTTACTGCTAATCAACCAGTACTGAAATCATTATAGTATTGCAATGTAAGATTAAATATCATTAATTTATATTTTAATTTCTCGATATAGTTTTGTTAGCTAACATACTAACGCATAAATAAGGACTTTTTTACTCAATACTGGGGATGCACCGATTAATCGGGAATACCGATTAATCGGCCATAATCGGCGACCATGTCGATTATTAATAATCGGCAAAATCTTGCCGATTAATCGGCGAAAAAAATATTTTTTAAATATAACTTTTCAAAGTAGAGCTTCACCAAGAATCTATGATAAACAGTTGTATTAACAGTAAATAAATGTAATTTTCTGGAATAACATGCAGTATGAAAGTGAACTAAGTAAAAACAAAACAAATGTTCCGTACAAGGCGTAAAACTGATTAAAATATCAAAAGAAAACCGTTTGGTAAATTCCTGAACTTTTCAATTGGAATACAAAAACATAAATATCTCATTTCATTTATAATCAGTCAAATGTTTAAAAAAAAAAAAAAATACTTGAGGATGCTTGAACAAGAAACTACGATGGATAAATTTATAAACAAGAAGTAAATACTTTTCTGCAAGCACAAGTATAACATGTAGTACGAAAGTGTAGTGTAGTAAGTAAAAAAAAAATAATAATTCAAAGAATGAAATACAAAATAGCAATAATAATAAAATAATAATAATAATAATAATAGTCCTCTCAATTGATACAAATGATTTAGTAATTTAATATCTCTATTTTGAATAAATGCAAACATTTTAACAATGGTGCAGCATTTTTCATGTGTCGATACTTTTCTACTTGGCTCTTAATGCTTTTAGATAACCTCTAAGGTTCAAAGAATAAAATACTTGGAATAAATAGCAACTTATAATTGAAAAATTAATAAATTTGAATTAAGAACACTCTCAAATTAAAGTGTTCACCACAGCTTCCCCCTAATTTTAAAAAATATTTTTCATGTCTAGGCTCTTAATAGAATTTTATTCACAAAAATATGATAATTGGTTCAAAGAAATTTGCTAAAATTTTGAAATTATGTATTTTGAGAAAATTGGAAAAATGGAGAATTTTTTTTTTCTCTCAGGAATAAATAAGTTGCTATTCCGGAAATCGGAATTGCAAAAGAAAGAGGGAAAAAACAGTGAGGGTGAAATTTATAAAATTAAAAGAAATAATAATCTTAATTATTAATCGGCTCTATCGATTAATCGGCCGATTATCATTAGCCGATTAATGGTAGTCGGTAATCGGCCAAATTGCTTATCGGTGCATCCCTACTCAATACTTCAAATTTTGGTTAAGTTCAACTGCAGTATAAATAAGCACAAACACGTCACATGGTTAAAGAAGTAGGAACAAAAATAGGTTTAGTTAAATAATTTGTTTATTTATTTTTTATTCTGTGAAAAGTTTTCTTTTTGATAAAGCTTGACTACGGAGAGATGGCGGATGACCTTGATGCTGAAACGGACACCTTTATGTGGTAAGTGCTGGTATCAGAGATTCCACGCAGGCAGTAAAAATTGAACTAAGGAATTGAAAAGATAATCGTTTTCGCTGATATTAATTAATTAAAAAAAGCGGTCCGTTTCTGTCTCAAGGTCCCGCGCCATCTCTTAGCGGCCAAGCTTTACCGGTAAATACTTAGCAATTATAGATTTAAGAAGCGTCTAGTGATAGGTTTGGTTGTTAAAAAGCTTTATTACCACACTCCGTGCTCATTTTTGAAATTAAACTTTTGAAAGTTCTTTGGTGAATCTCTCGTAAGACATTCTGAGAGCTTCGCGTATTTTCCGAATGATTGTGTAGTTATTTGTTAGACGATTTCACTAAAAAGTTGTTATTTAAAGTTAAAGTCATCTTCTTCCATTCCATTAAGTCTACAAAGGCAAAATACTTGGGTTCAACTAGTTTAATTTGTCACGTGGAAGAGTACTAAGAACCTTTAGTTATGAATGTTGACTTCCTTGCTACTTCTGATGTAAAATTTTGGTGTTTCCTTTTACCACAAATATACTGAGGCTGGGATAAATTCTTTTATTCTTTCTGTGTTGTCTTTAAATTTAATTTTAACTCTTTTAACGGTTTTTAAATATTTTACATGAAATTATTGTATATTTTAGTTTTTTTGAAAGTTTTTTACTTCCCGATTATTTTGGATCACATTTGGTGTCTCACATACGACCAGTGGTCCATAGATTGAGTATCGTTGGTATAGAACTTTTGAAGCTTTTAAATTGATTGTTCATACCACAGATTATCTTCTTATATAACATTCATGAGAAATCTGTTTAAATTTACTTCTTCTCTCTGAAGAAACTTCATGGAGTAAATGTAAGTAGCATTTAATTCGTTGTCAAACTTTCATAAAGAGAAAATTTTCATACCCCATTACTCTCCAAGAGGTTAGTTTTTGATGCAATGCACAAAATGGTATCTCCCCATAAATTTAAAACATAGGTCAGCATCTAAAACTAAAATATAATACAAAATAAAGGAAAAATAAATGAAGGAAATATAAATAAATGAAAATACGAATAGAAACTCATCTGCAAAGAACATGGTATGAGGGAGTATTGTTGCTTCGAAGTATAAAAGCAGTTGGGTGAATATTCCATCCAGAATAAATATTTTATTACGGTAGCCCTACAAAATACGAAATGTATGAATGCTTACTTACACTAGCGTATAAAAGTAAATAACAAATCCAATGTTCTTGAAGGAATAATGATTCAATCAACTTGGAAGTAAAAAATGTTTTCTTTTCTCGTCACGCAATCTAGACATCAGACATATTTTTTCTCGTACATCAACATTTTGTTGTGCAATTTCAGCGTCATTTTCTGGTGAAAAAATTATTTCATTTAATAATACCATAACATATTTATGATAAAAGCATTTTCATTTAACTTTGAGGTTATTTATAAAAATAAACTTTTACAATTATTCATAAAATACCCCGGTATTTTTTTTATTTCATTTTTTTAAACTGAACTTTAATAAGAGGACATTTTAATAAATAACATTTTAACATCTGAATACAGATGAAAATGTTTAGTAGTGCTTTTCGTCACAGTTGATAGATATGTAGTATTTTTCATAATTATTATTTCCAATCAGCTAAAGTATATGATATCGGAGGAAGAAACAACCCAGCGCTGTGACACAAGTCGTAAATTCCTCTGAAAGTCTGAAAACCATCTCTAAGTTTTGAGAGAATAAAAAGAAATTATTTAAAAAAAAAAGTAAAAAATAAATGAAAAATAAATAAATAAATTTAAAAAAAATCTAAAATTTCAACTAATCATGATTTGTACCTTTTTTTTTGGAACATAATCTCCAGATAGCATGTACTACTAGCATCATATTTTTTTTGCATTTTCGGAGCAAATATAAATTTTACGCGTATTTTAATGTCGATTTATCTTGCACACAACTTTTTGATTTTCGTTTAGACTGTCGAAAACAATTCTGTTAACGGGTAAATAATCGTACGAATTTGTTTATTAGCTAACTTTTTATTACTTTTTAAAAATTCATTAGATTGTACAGATATGAAATTGTAATTAAAATATATGCTGTAAAGAAAATTTTTGCTTAAAATATTATATTCAAATGAAATTTTTATACAAGTCATTTCTTCAAACACAGAATTTTATCAGAGTATTATGATGATTAATCGTATGACGGAAAGTCAAACCTTTTTATTTTGAACTCAAGATTGGATACATATAATGTATTCAAAGATGGGTTCTATCGA
>JAXGGA010006276.1:0-71076 GCA_038373865.1 Uloborus plumipes
TTTTCCTATAACAATGTAATACTCCTTTAACATTTTACAGTCCCCATAATTTCGAAATTAATTTTTCTCCATCATGAAACAAATTTAGCTTCGCTACTTTTACACAGTTCCTAATGCTGAACATTTTTGTTAAAGCGACAGATTTCTCAGATAATATTTTAGTTCATTTGTTTTAAAAATCCTTTAGAAAACGCCCGAGAGAAGAATAGGAAAGATGAATTTATACCAAAAGAAATTTTGACCTTCTCTTTCGTTCCCTCAAGCAATTTATCAAACGTTTTTTCCCGACCAACAGCTATTTCTTTTTTAAGATCAGGCCTGATAAGTTCAGAATCCGATAAATTTAGAAGAAATTCTTACTAGCATCGTTTTTTTTTTATACTTACAATAGTAGATCGTTCTCAAAAAGCCAATGAAAACGGAAGATACTCTTATGCTTATTATTACTCATTACTGCTGTCAAAGATTTTTTTGGTAGAGTGATCAGGCTAGTAAAGGGACACTTAAAAATAGGCTTAGAATAATCGCCGATTATGTAATTTTAATCCGCGTAATCGATTACATTTTTCTGTAATCATAATCATAATCATAATTTGGAAATGGAACACCCGTGATCGTGTAGTTGTAATTTTAATCAGGTATTTCTTGTGTAATCATATTTGTAATTTTTCTTTCAATAATCGTAATTTAGCCTTCTAATCATGTAATCTAACTTTTTTTTTCAAAATATTTTTACACGTAAGTTAATCTTAGTTTATGCTTTATATTTTTATGCGCATATTATTTCTAATCAATAAGTATATAAAAGAAGGAAAAGTTGCGTATTTATTGATTTTTAAAACATTTTTTATGATTGAAATGTGAAATTTTACTTGGGAATTTTATAAAAATTTCATTTTTAGATAAATTTCATTTTTATTAGAATTTTAGACAGAATTTTTTAAGAACTTTGTTGATTACATGGTAGACAATTTATAAATTACCAATATAGATTTTTCGTGATAATAAATTTTTACTAAAATAAATAAATGGTTAGTTTAACAGAAAATAATAAAAAATATCACTTGCTGCGCAATATTGTATATTTTAAGGAAGTTTTAGCTGCTTCGTGTTTTCCTCTCGCTTAACTGATAAGGTGTACTGAAACTGGACCCCCCCCCCTAACAACAATTTCTGTATCCTCCCTCTGTATGTATACAGGGTGTCCACTCCTATCGTGGCCCAATAGCTAATTTCTAAACCGTTAGAGATAAGCATATAGTTTATTTTGGAAAAAATCTCTAAATTTCAAAAATAATTTGGGTCTATGAAATGTTTTTCAAGAAATCAAATTTTGAAAGAGTTATGAAACTTTAATTTTTATGCAGCTCCCCAGTCGTATCAATCATATTTAGAAAAACATTCTTGACACTGTAACGTTTAAAACTTTAAAAAAAAAAAAAAAAAATCACTCTTCTACGACGAAATTGACCGAGTTATGA
Source organism: Uloborus plumipes (assembly GCA_038373865.1). Classification (NCBI taxonomy): domain Eukaryota; kingdom Metazoa; phylum Arthropoda; class Arachnida; order Araneae; family Uloboridae; genus Uloborus; species Uloborus plumipes. Next base: position 1,482 of record JAXGGA010006276.1, read on the forward strand.
CGTTTTGAAAAATCAAGATTTTGATGGATTTCATGACGTCATCGAGAGATCGCTTAAGGGACCGTATGCGAAATCCTTCAAAATCTTGATTTTTCAAAACGTCATAACGCGGTCAATTTTTGTCGTAGAAGAGTGATTTTTTTTAGTTTTAAACGTTTCAGTGTCTTGAATGTTTTACTAAATATGATTGATACGACTGGGGAACTGTATAAAAATTAAAATTTCGTAACTCTTTCAAAATTTGATTTTTTGAAAAACATTTCGTAGCCCAAATTCCTTTCGTAATTTAGAGATTTTTTCCAAAATGAACTATATGCTTATCTCTAACGGTTTAGAAATTAGCTATTGGACCACGATAGGAGTGGACACCCTGTATATAATATGTATTCCTCCGAAAACTAATCGTGTAGTCGAAATCGTAATCGGTATGTAATAATCGTAATCGATTATATTTTTTCCATAGTCTAATCGTTGCTGTAATCGTAATTGCGATTTTGCAGAGGACTGTTATCGTACTCGTAATTGTAATCTCTAATTTTTCATGCTCGTAATCAATTAAATTTTCTCGTAATTGATTCCAATTCTGATTAAAAATAATTTAATTTTCGAAATTTATACTTTAAAAAAAAAAAAGCCTGTTGGACTCTCAGGCGATTTTCTTCGTATTAGGTCAAATGGCTTAGTAAAAAGAGTAAACTTTTGACCAAATTGTCGATATTTTCATGAAATTTTAGCAATAATTTCTCACCCATCAGGAAAAGAATCGTCGTAAATGACGAAATCGGAGCTTACACACTAAAAAAACAAATACTGTTTTTACAGTATAATACAGCAAATTTTATAGTAATAAACTGTAAAAATTGCTAATTTTACGGTAGTTAACTTCAAAATTTCTACTTTTACAGTTACTGCCGTGCTAAGCGCAAAAGTGGTACCTGCAGTCGAGCTCAAACTGAGATATTACTCTTTGAAGTTTAGCGCCACCATGTATTTGATTCAGATAAAACTTTTTCAGCATTTTTTAAAAAATATTTCCCGTTCTCAAATGACCCTATAATTTTGTATTTGGGTAAAATACGTCGCAAAGAGCCACCTGGTGGCGATAACTCAATTTTGTTAAAAAGTGCAGGTACGACTTTTGTGAGAGTACTAAACTGTAAAATAACTAAATTTACTGAAATAAACTGCAAAAATGCTAATTTTACAGTTTACAACCATGCAATTAACAGTTTTAAACTGGAACCTCTGCTGCCAGTATTATACTGTTGTTTTTACAGAGTAACACAGCTAAATTTTACGGAAATAACTGAAAAATGTCTAACTTTACAGTAAGAAACTGTAAAATTGATAGTCTTTCACCCAGGTAGCACAAATAACCTTTAAACGTTTTATAAACGTTTTATAAACGTTTTTAAGCGGTTGTCACAACGTTAGCAACCATTTTACAACCTTTAAAAAACGAAGTGTGCTACTTGGGACATCTTATTACTGTGTATTTTACAGTTTTAAATTGGAACCTCGGCTGCCAGCATTATACTGTAAAAACAACAGCTCATGTTTTGTAGTGTATGCAATAAGCGTTAATGTACGAAATTATTAAAAAAACAGCATTTTTAACCACAATTTCAAAAAAATCAAAACCATTTGCCACTAAGGAAAAAAAATATATAGCTAAAAAAATTTGCTAAAAAAAAACAACACACAATTAGAATTTCTTTAACAGTTCATTTGGAAATGTACAGTATTATTTTGAGTCGCCAAGTTTAAAGGACTGCATTAAATTTCATCTTTTATCCCTTGAACAACAAAACACACATCCCTCGATACTTCTCTTAAACTAGCTTAATATTTGAGTAAAAATCGGTTGGAGCGAAGACTATGAATAGAATTCGAGCTAAAGATTACTCCCGAGATTTATCACGATCCGCTTTTCTCCGAAGAACTAAGCCAGAAAAGAGAAACAAGACGAACTTTCGGAAATGGAAAGTTCATGGTGATTTTAAATTCACAGACATTGAAATGATAATAGTTGAAATGGAACTTTTCAGCTATTACAGAGCTCCTGTTGCAAGTTAGGAATCGGATTCAGTGAGCATGCAGCTGCTTTTGTAGATAGTACTTTAGGCAAATCCCCCCACCCCCACCCTTTGAACTGGAGGGCATAAGAATTTTATTATTATATTTTTTTTTCTATAGAGTTTTTCTGATTATAAAATTCCAAACTTAAATTGTTTGCTGTGATTAGGGAGAGAATAAGTTCCAAAACCTTCTAATTTTCTGGGCGGCCAAGAATAAAAACATCTTTTTCATTAAGTTTACAAAATTAAGAACATGATGCAACTTTATATACACAGTGAATGGTCAATAGTGATGAAGCTATATAGTATTTTCTATACTGTTTTTGGTCATAACTAAAGTAATTTTAGTGAATTTAAGCTATATGTTTCTGCTTTACAAGAGAAAATTGAAAAGGGAATGAATTTGCATTTGTTGTATTGTAAGAGCAACATAGTGTTTTACTGAATTTAAAAAGCAACACAAACCAGACTTGTTTACAAGTTTATGTAACTTTTCGAAGTATTATTCAACGAAATTTGCCAAAGTCGAAATTTGTGAAATATACTTTCCTTTGTAATTAAGGGGCTATGTAGTTATGTGACAGTGTCTATAATATCTATTTCCACTCTATATTCACTCTAATAGTAATTTTAACGGTCAAACGAGCAACACTAAAAATTAGAATTTTCTACGATAACGAATATTGTGTGTTTGTGTGTGTGTGTTTTTCTTTTGCTTAAAAATTATTGACCGAAATTAAAATTAAAAAAAAAAATGAAACTGGTAAGTTGCCTGTTATCATTATTTTTAATGCATATTGCATTTTTTAAAGCAAAAATAGTATGAATTGAATATAGTTCTTTAAATTGGAAACGAAAAAAGTAATTGTTTAATACAGTAGGAGGAGTGGGGTATCAGTGTCTAAAATAATAACGTATATATCCGTATATTTCTTAAAAGGCCGTCTAAAAACCGATTTTCCCTATGTGTAATTTTGATGAGCTTTGAGTTATGTGATAATTATACTCTTTGCTTTCTCATTTCGAATAGTTATTTAAACAGTCGAACCTAGCTACACCAGCAGTACTAAAAAATAGAATTAGAGTAGGGCAATTCCATCGTTACAGACGTAACAATCGCAGACTTTGAACACTAATAATTCTGGTTTGGGCTGATGAAAGTCTTCAATTTTTTTTTCCTGTAGTGTAATTTGATGATGTTTATGCTACATTAAATTTGCGTGCAGATTGCTTAATTACAAAAAAATACAGAAATTAAAAACTGCCTGTTACAGACGTAATTCACAAAACAGCAAAAACTCGACTATGTCATACAACTTACAATATTCCTCTGAATTATACGGAAAGTTTGAACTTTTTTTTTTAAATACGTATTCTAGAGACTTCAAGCTTTCTAAAACCATAAATATTGTGTGGATTTTGACTGCCGAATTTGTGAAAAAAATTCATAAACTTGTTACGGACGAAACAAAGTGGTGTTACAGACGTAACATCTCTGATTTGAAAGTAGAAAACAGTATTTTAAAGCAGGAATAAACAAAGATTTTTGTGCTAAAACAATACAGTAGCATTAATTAACACATTATTTGAATATTTTAAGTTATATTGTAACAGTTTTAGAAAATTTGGGTAAGTCTGGGGGAGTTGAGAGCATATGCCGATATGTCAATATGTAACAATGAATTAATGCATCTTAAGACAATTATTCCCAAGAAAGATTGACACAAGAAAAGTTTAGAAGGGCCTTCACACAAATTTATTTATTTGTATTCTTAAAATTAATGCATAATGGGGCTGCTACATAAAAAAATCGGAAAAAGTAAATCCCTCCCTGGAATCAGTGATTGGTCTTAGGAGAACTTAAAAATTTGAAAATGTTGGATGATATAGCAGAATACTAGTACCAAACTAAAATTTAACCTTCTTGGTGACAGTTGGTCAATTTTGATAATTTTTTTTTGAATGAAAAAATGTGTCCTTTTTCGTCCGACGTTCTCGAAATTCGAACGGCATTTTCGTATTCTGTTAGAAAACAATGCATTTCGCGGGCTTTTGGCAAATTCGCGATGTTAGCCCACCGTTCTTCCAATTTTGGCGTCAGCTTTAAAACATTTTCCTGGGGCATATAAATAATTTTAACTTTTTCTGCAATGGAGTTTGCACACTGAAAAAAGGAAAGAGCGCCGTTGACAAATGCTGTTCTAGATCTTACTCTCTGCCACACCTGGTGCCTGACCATACCCCCAACTCCATCCACAGCTCCCTTTCCATGTAACGTAGCAAAAAAAATGCCAGTTGAGGTATAAATTATAATTAGTTATACCATATGTGTATTTTATTAATCTTAAGAAATAAATTTCAATTACATGCCGACATAATTAAAAATTTCAAAATCAGAATACCAGAAACTTTAGTACTCGTACCATATTATGCTATATACATGTATTGCTCATCCTGTGCTTTTTACCTATTTAATTGGAAATTTACTTTTGCTACGGACGTAACATAGAGCCATTTGTTATGTCCGAAATGTTACGTCTGTAACAGCATTAATTTAAAAACTAAATCAGTTGCAATATTTTTAACTATGGTGGGCAATTACTCTAAGAATTTGCCAAAAGAACCATTAAGGGTTTTTTTTAATTTTGATTTTTTAGGACGTAATGACAACTTTTGCTTCTTTTTTGTTACAGACGTAACATCAAACTTCTTTTTTTCAAACTTCAATTACACCATTTAGATCAATTCAAAAGAAATTAATGAATGCGTATTATTATAGTACCGTCTTAGTAGTTAAAATTGTGCTACAAGTAGTTATTTTTGTTTTTATTTTTCGATGAGAAATATGCATTTGAAAATGTGTTCTTTTTTCTGATTTTTACAAGTTCGTGAATATCGTACTTCCAACTAAGAAAACAAGTATTATTCTAACTCTCACCAAAAAACCAATGCAGGATTCTTAAAATATACATCTTAAGCTTTAAAATAATGTATAACATAACAACATAACTTCAATATGAATTTTTGACCAATTGGTTTCACTTTTCATGGAATGGCCCAGTAGTAACTTTTGTACAATAACGAATATTTTGTGTTTTATAGGTCTAAAAAGTACCGGATACTAGGAGGAAATAAAAAGAAAAATATGTGGTAGGTTGCATTTATTTGATTATGTATTTTCATTTAATTTTCATTTGTTTATTTATTTTTTTATTTTGGAAAAATTTATTAAAAAAAATAAATAAAACTGGTAGTTGCAGTTTCATTTTTTTTTTTTTTTTGTTACTTGAATGATATTTTGCGAAATTAACACGTTTGGAGCGCATGAATTCTTGGAAGGACGGCAACAGGTTCACGTAGCGGGCAGCTGTCCTCTTGGGGGAGAACTTTAAATTTTTACAATTGAATATTTAAAAAACAATTTTAAAAATTTTTTCCCCTTTATCTACATTAAAAATGGAGTGGAATTGGTAAGTTAGACAACAAAAAAAATGTTCAGCCCGATGGTGGTTACCATTGTCATGAGGTCAGCATAGAACGTGTTAATAAATAAATTGTTTTTTTTTCTTTACTTGAATAATATTTTTCTAAAAAGCAATAGAACACTTAAATATAGGTTATATATATTTTTTGTCTGTTTTTTAAGCGCTATTTTTCAACTTTTACCAGCACCCTTCCTTTTTTCTTTTTTTTTAAAAAAATATTTCTAATTTCAGTCCAGCAAAATCAGTGTTATGTAACTCCCAAATACAATTAATGGGATCTACACAAATAAATAGTTTGAATTGTATCATTAACGGCGCGAAATGTTTATCAGAACTATCTTCGAAATCATTTACGATATTGAATTTCCAGCAGACATCATTAAAATCTCAGAAGTGCTTAAAATAAAAAGTTTAATGACAAATAAATCTACAGACATTACGAAATAATGAAACTGTTAAGCTGTTCTGTACATTACCGCTCTTAAAAATAGTCGAGAGACGATCGGGCAATCAAAAGAACTATTAAAGTAATTGCTCGATAAAAATTTAAATCGTCTTTTGGTTTGTTAAAAATATTTTATTTTTAGAACATTCTTTTAAAATAATCAATATTTCGCTGTTTCATTAAATATTTTTTCTCCATGTAGTGAACTACCAACAATCAACCATTTAGTTTTTCCCTGTTTTATTTAGATATTCTGACACAATCACAAAGAAAAATAATGAAAATATTTCTACGCGTCAATAAATATGTTAGGATTGATAACAGTTGAACATTTTTTCTGTTTCAATTTAGTCTTAATTTGACAATTTAATTAGAAAAATTGAGTGGTCCGCAGATGTTTTTGCTTTTTTAAGTTTAATATTTTCCTCGTTCAAAAAGAGGAAAAATAAATAAATTAACCTCCGTAATAATAGTAATAATATACCCTTACTAATCTTTTACGTAGATTTTGTGATAAATTTTCGTAGTTTTCTACTACCTTTCAACAATGTGTGCTAAATTACTTATAGTATGTATAACGTAGAGCATAATAGTTAAAATAGTTACTTACCTTATTCGTCAAATTCCAATATTTTTTGTAACAGTTTAGCACTAAGTAAAAATTTATCAATTAATTCATTGATTATTAATAATGTTTAGTATAAAGGAGAAAATATCTGCCACAAGCAAAATTTGTGTTTAACTGTTCCCCCACCCCGCCTCCCTCCTATTCAAAAATAAAAAAGAAGGAAAAAGAAAGACAAAAGAATATTAAAGCAAAAAAATAGGGAATAAATAACCTCATCTGTAAAAAAATAATATTTATATGTTTTTAACGGTCCGCAAATGCAAGATTTTCTTTTTTCTTCTGTTTGTGTAAACATAGAAAACAAGAAAAAAAGTCTTTAAAAGGTTAAGAAACGCTGCTCTAATGAAATAAAATAATTTTACCTTTTCGTCTTAAACTCGGCGCTATATTATTTAAATAATATTGACTCTTTCGCTTCACTGAAAAACATTATCTTGTGCCAATCTTAAACAAAAAGCATTCATGAAAAGAGTCAATAGCTCACTTTACTGCAAATAAATTTTAAACTGCCAGAATGTGACTAGTTTTAAGCAACTGATATTATCACAAATATTTAATTAAAAAAACATTTCAATTATGTTTACTCCGTCTCATAAAATAAGTGCATCAGAATAGGAAATATCAACATTTGTTATTCTTTCCAGTCAGAAGCTTAATTAAAAACACTATGAAATATTTTTCGGCGAATTCTTTCTCGTCTCGAAGGAAATTTCAAATTCCAAGTAAAAATCTTTCTTTTAATTTTTCTGATTTTCTGAAATGAGAGCTTTAATTGAATCTGACTTCCAATAATATTAATCTAATTATTTATTTATTTATTGACAAAGCGCTATTTTTGAGTCGTCGCTATGTATTCCCTTATGTCAGTTTTGATGAATATTTTCATACTATATTGTGTAAGTTTAATAGTAAAAGAGAGAAATAGGCTACATAAACAAAATCGGTATTGTTTGTACTAAGTCATTTAATCATTTAAATATATGTGTCTAGCAAATCCCTTTGCTCTTCTTAGAGCTTTTTTGAAATGAAAGAGTAAAAATAAATTGCTTCCTTTCTTTCAGCTTGCAGTTATTAAAAGAATAACAGTAACGAAATGGTGTTTTTTGTAACTAATCTAGTAAACTTTAATTCATTGTTCTGATAAGTGTTAATGCTCTGCACAAAGGAATTACCGAAGAAATACAAACTGCTGTGAAAACTTTATGAAATTACCTTTTCGCTGTAAAAAGGAATGTTGTTTTCATAGTATAATACAGCTAATATTACAGTAATAAACTGTCTTTTTTTTTAAAATTTCTAATTTTACAGTAATAAACTAAAATTGCCAATTTTTACAGTACTAAACTAAAATTGCTAATTTAACAGTTTATTACCGTGTATTTTACAGTTTTGAACTGAAACCTCTGCTGCCAGTATTATACTGGTATTTTTACAGTACAAAACAGCTAAGTTTTACAGCAATAAACTGTAAAATTACTAACGTTACAGAAAAAAAACTAAAATTACTAGTTTTACAGTGTATTACTGTGCATTTTACAGTTTTAAATTGGAACCTCGGCTGCCAGTATTACATTGTAAAAACAACAATTAATTTTTGCCGTGTATAGTAACTCACTCTTAAATATTTTAATCAATGTCTTCTAAACTGGCACTTAATTTGTGTTGGGGAAAAAAACAATCAAAATGCTTCTGACACCATTCTTGGTGATTTTTATGTAAAACGACTGCCTGTGAATTGATCACTGTTTTAACCTATATATATATATTTTTTTACTTTTCGACAATTTCATAGCCATTATTTTATTGATAGAGAAAGAGAGCTTTACATTTACCATTAAGATTCCTTTTAGACGCAAAATGTTTGTTTAAGTTCAAAAGCATGAAAATTTGCAGCAAGCTAGGAGACTCGTGAGAGTCCCCCCCCCCCGGCCTAAAATATATTTTAAATCATCAAAAATGATCTAATTTTTTTGATTCAGTTTTTCTGAGCAAGTTTTTCATTATTTTTTTTTTTTTGGAGGGGGGGAGAAGTGAAAACAGAGTGTCGTCCACACTCTAAAAGCCCAGGTAACCGAAAAAAATTCATGTCGTAAAAATTAATTGAAAAAAAAAAAACTTTTGTATGAATCGCAAGTTGTAATCAAATCGCATCACAAATCTTCAGTAAAGAATCTTACCGTATTATTTATAGTTATTCAAGTTACATTCACCGATCTAATTAAGATCTAAAATCAAGTTAAGTATGCTTAGAATATAACACTAATGCATAATTGTATTCCTGGGTATGCATCGCCTTCAGTGTTTATTACTACGTTAAGAAGTTCTTTATTTTAGTATAATATTTTGAAAATCAAATGTCGTATGACAAAAATATCCTTGTTCCGAGTTCCTAGTTCAAGTGCATCAAAAATGCCTTTTATTTTCAGGAATTCCTCTTATTAAATATGTGTTAATTTTTACATAGTTTGCATTCATGTCAGTCAATTACACGGTTTTAAGTTTTTTTTTTTCTTTTAAACCATCAGAAATGTTATTTTAGAAATTGAACTATAGGGACATTTCAAAGAAATGTCCACCTCAGCCGAAGAAAAAAAAAATACTGAAGTAAAAAAGTATCAAAAAATTAATAAATAAATAATTAAATAAAAATCATAGAACGTAAGAAATTTAAAAAAAAAGAAAAAAAAAAAGAAAAAGTATTGTAACTATCACTGAGATTAGCCATAATAAATAGTTTGTTGTGTGTTTACTGCTTGTTATTAGATGGTTACGTTAGTCACACTCCATCTTGAGTAAAAGTGACACTTAAAACTAAAAAAACTTAGGATTTAATAAATGTGTTTTGTTTTTAAAAGCCAACTTTACACATTTTTCAAATATATCCTTCAATTTTTAACACTTGCTTAACTTTGAGAAATGTTTGCCTCACAACATGAGCATTTATTTTCAGGGTTGCAAAAATGTTACGTTAGTCACGCTGCTATTTTGGTTGAAAAAGTTTCTACTCTCAGTAATTGTGTTTCAAATTCTTAGCATGAATGATGCTTAGATACCATGTACATTGTAAATCCACAAGCATAACTAAAAAATAGTTTTTATCCTTTAAGTTACAAGTAAAAACACTTACAAAATCAGCTCTGAATGTTACGTTAGTCACTATGGAATGACTCTATACCATTAAATTCAGCTTTAAAAGTTAATAAAACATGGTGAAAGACATATTAACTATTTTTTGTAATGCACCGCCTGCTCGGTTATTGTACGGCAATAAACTGCTAAACTGCTGACTTTACAGTAAGAAACTGTAAAATTGCTAGCTTTGTAGTTTATTACTGTGCATTTTATAGTTTTAAATTGGAACCGAGGCTACCAGTATTACATTGTAAAAATAACAGTTCATTTTTTTTAGTGTGGAAAAGCCAATAAAAGACTCCAAAAGCATTATTTTTAAAATTCTACGAACGAAAAGAATACTGGATGTAAAAGCAATATGTTCCGTATCAACCTAGAAATTTAGTTGGAATTCGGGAGACACCAAGAAATGTTCCAAAGAAATTGCTAGGAGATTCGTACGCTGCGATCAAAAGATCGAACATACACTTATAGGACAAAAGAACATAATATCGCGACAGGTGGAAAAGTTTTCGAAGAAAAAGTAATGGAATCAAGATAACACTGCGAGAATAAGATAGAGCATGAAGTACAGTAATACACGGAAACCGGTCAGGTGTTGAAAGGAGAATTCGGTGCGGGAGCGGAAAGAAATTAATTCTTTCTGGAAGAAACAGAAAATTGCATCGGCAGAGACACTTGTACACACCAGAAGTAACCGAGGAAATGTCATTGGAAATGGTAGAATATGGGTTTGGGTGTTTGTCTGATGTTAGTTAAATACTATAGCAAAATGAAAAGAATACCTTATACAGAAAATGATGATACAAAAAAAAAAAATGATTTTTGAAATAAAACTACTTTTTTCCTTTCTTATCGGCTTTTCGTAAAAATCCCTTAATTATTGGGTCGTTGAATATTGAAAAAGAACTAGAAAACAGTACTATCTTTCTATTTACGTATTTTGAATTTGTATTGTTCATTGCTTTCTAGAAAATGAAACACACACACACATATATCTCTTGTATCTCTGAGCACATATATCTCTGTGTATATATATATCAGGCACGTGCCGTGAACGAATGCCCAGGGTAGGCAGATGAGATAATTTGTGGAATAATAATGTATATGTTGAAAAACAGCATATGCTGTTAACCATCATAAAACGGTATGAATATGAATGATATTTACGTAGTTCCTAGTATAAACATATATAAAAATATTTTCATCTGATTCATTCTTCTTTCCTTCATTGTGGTGAAAATATCTGTGACTTTCATAAAAATTGAAAGTGGGGTCTTGTTTCATTTTGTTCATTTTTTTTTCTATGGATATCAAAACAAGAAAGAAAGGTTGTTAATTTGCCATTCTATTCCTTTTGTTGCTCTTAGTTCTTTTTATGGCTGAAAATATTCTCAAAAAAAAAAAAAAATGTGGCTGGTATAGTCAAAATTAACTGCAACAACATCAGTTTCTGGAAACAGTCGGCTCAGTTCACTTTTCAAAAATAAAATCAAGTACATTTTTTATATATTTGTCAAAAAAAACTTGTTCCCATAAATATCTATAAATCTGCAATCCGTCTTATAATGTCAAAAAGTTTCGGTACTTTTTTTCTAGACTGCTGAATGCATCCTTATCAACTCTAAAAGATAATTTTTAAAATTGACTTCCATATAATACGAATTTTTCAATATTTTGTCCCTTTACTTCTTAAATCTTCTTTTTTTTCAAAAAGTTTAAATAGAACAACTATCCTGAGGTTTCAAGTTAAACATGTGAAACAATATGAAAAATGAAAAAACGAAACATTTCATAGAAAACAAACAACCATATAAAAAACGAATCAAGATGACAAAACCATTGAGAATTTTGCTAACGCTCACCGCCCTGCACATAACGTCCAAATTGTGGCGGAGAATCGAAGAGACTGGCAGAGAAAGAGTGTAGCTTTCGAGCTGATCTTCGTCGGCTACGCCAGATAGGCTGATTTAATTCTGCCTCCAAGGTTGCTTTGGCTAATGCGAAGAGGGGGGGAAAGAGCGGCACGGGGGAGTTTTGCATGCTAAGCATTGGATAGATACGGAAGTCGAAAAGCAGCGTTGGTCGCTGCTTTTCAAGTGTACCAAAATGGAAAAATTCCATTTTTTTCTTTTTTTCTATTATAGTTGTGTAAAACCGAAATATTTTTTTCGAATAAACACATTAAATGTCATTGAATGAAGTGGTGAGGTTGGTCTGTTTTCTTCATGGGTAGGCATTGCCCACGAAGAATATATATATATATATATATATATATATATATATATATATATATATATATATATATATATATATATATATATATATATATATATATATATATATATATATATATAGATAGATAGATAGATAGATAGATAGATAGATAGATAGATAGATAGATATGCAGCAAAACTACCCGCCGTTGCTTGGGTCCGTAATATTGAAGCAAAACAATACATATTTCACCTATAAATTTGATGAAACATCAAACAAAACGTATTCTAAAACATTCTCCTAACAGTGCGAAAACAAAATAAAAGCATTTGAAATGATAAATATAGATTTTTTTTAATCAGAAAAATTTGTCTTCGTGACGAGAACCCATTTGTGGGAAAATGTGCCAATCTCAATATTTCGATCCCTTTTTGGTAGTGTTACCAATCTCAAAGAAATAAATTTTTGCACAGATAAATAATCAACAAAATATAAATCGTCAACTACAAAAATTTAAAGTTATTTAACGAAGTATTAAATGATAAGCAGCTGCTCAAAGTTTATGTCCGGTATATCGGATACCACGTCTAAACTTTGTGACTGTGGCCATGGCCACTAACCGTAAACTGTAAAAAAATGAATGTTATTTTTACAATACGATACAGATATTAGTACAGTAGTTTTACAGTAATACACTGTAAAACTGCTAATTTCACAGTAGTAAACTAAAATTGCTAGTTTCAGTTTATTACAGTGCATTTCACAGATTCAAATTGGAACCTCTGCTGCCAATATTATACTGCTGTTTTTACAGTATAATATAGCTAATTTAACCCTTAACTTCGCAATGTTTTAAATTTCTATGAAAACATTATATCAGTTAGTTCTCAAGTAATAATAAAGATGAAAAATATTTAAAAAAAAAAGTAGTTTTAAATTGAATTTCAGTCATTTTTTTTTTGCGGCAAGGTATAAGTAACATAAAATTTCTTAAAAACGTTTTCCAATAGAGAATTAAAATTAATTTTAAATGAGCGAAAAATGTTCAAATTTCTAACCTGGTAATTTATAACTTCAAAAAGCAAGAGGAAGCATAAAATATAATGTATTCTTTTTATAGTAAAGACACAGTTCTGAGGCATCAGATATTTTTATAATTATTGCGATTACTGAGGACAATGTGCTGTCAACTAGTAACAAAATCAGCATGTATTTCGCTGCAATAAACTTTTTTTTATCAGATAATTGATTTGTATGTATTTTTTTTAAATGAATCTTTTAAATTAAAATAAATCATATGTTGCAGAAATGCAACAGTGGGAAGTTAAGGGTTAACGGCAAAAATTTTAGCATTCGTAATTTTGCAGTAAGAAGTTGTAAAATTGCTATTTTTACAGTAATAAACTAAAAAATAGTTAGTTTTACAGTTTATTACTGCGATTTTTGCAGTTTTAAACTTAAACCTCTGCTTTCAGTCATTTACAGTAAAAACAACAACTTATTTTTTGCAGTGTAACTTAGCCTCGACATATTGTTCAATCAAGCATACTAATTTGAAATAAATTCGAAATTAAAATATAAATACCGATTAAAGATTTTGGAAAAAAAATGAAGAAACTCATCTCAATTCTTTCATTTATGTCATTTCTGCTCGACCGCAAAAATAATTTTCATTCGATGGAACGACATCCCATCTCGGCTCTCTACTCCATTCTCCGAAAACGAGACCTAAAAATAGGAAATCAAATGGCCGGATAAGTGTCTCCCATGCCTGGATAGGTAAAGTGACAGTCATTTTTCATCTTCGGATATTTCCGCCTCTGCTATTTTTCATTTAATACCACATGTGGCGCAGTCGGCCGTAAAACGACCTGATGCCGAAATTTTACTTTAGAACGCTCGTCCTGACATTGGAGCTTTATTGTTCACTAGCCGCGCAGCACGCTCTACCTCGAAAATAAAAGTTGAGTCAGATGACATGTACTCAGCAATAAGGCTTAAGTAAAAGAAAAAGAATACTAGTGTACAATTTTGCTAATTTTTTAGCTTGGAAAATAATTGCTTTCACTATATACAGGGCGAGGACTCAGTCACCTTTCTCACCTTTAGTCACCTTTTGAAATTATGGTCACTTTTTGTCACCTTTTTAAACCTTTCTTGAAATGTGTTTTAGAAAAGTCTAATTTTCGCTCGATATAAAGACCCTCTCCGTTTCACAGAAATAGGTCTTTATAACGGGTGGTCGCTATAACAGGTATAATTCTTGTGTATCGGAAATCAAGTTGGGGCTTTTCCCACTGGTCCTTATAATGGCATGGTCTTTGTAATAAGTGGTCGTTATAACGAGCGTCGACTGTATGTCCTAAAATGATTTATTTTGTCACCTCCAGCCCTATCATGTTTAGAATTTAAGTCTTTAAAAATAGTATGTAGGCTATTTTGGTAAAAGTCAGAAAAAATGATAATCGTTTTCTGTTTTTTGATTTCTTTACAAATTACTTTTGGTCACCTTTTAGTTACTTTTTGGTCACCTTTTAGTCACCTTTGTTTTAAAATTTGTCACCTTTCTCACCTTTATCAAAGACCATCAGCAGTCCTGGCCCTGTATATATCATATTAGCTTATTACCCGGCGTTGCCCGGGTGCTTATTAAAAATACTCGCAAAAATTAGAATTAAATATCGGTCAGTTTGCTTCATCATACAATATTTGTGACACTGTCCCAAGGTAATTAGTACATGAATTATAGTTGGTTTTCCATTATTTCATGCTAAAATGAAAAAGATGAGCCTTAAATTGATAATTCATTGTTAATCGTAATCTTTGTTGGAAAATACTCATATTTAAATGTGTTAAATTTTATCAATTTGTATGCTTTGAAGGCTTATATCTATTGCTCTATCTATTCAAAATTGAAAAAATAATGGCCATTTTCAGACGAAAAACTTGAATTTTGAGCTTTTTGGATTTTTAAAAATTTCAGAACCCCGCCTATGTGAACTTTAGTGTATCAAGGAACCTCTGTGCCAAGTTTGATGAAAATACGACGAAAACTGGATTTGTATGAGGAACAAGCACACAAATATACATCCATTTTACATAGATATTTTGACCATAGAAATTCAGAATCTTAAGGATTTTTTTTTAATTTAATTTCATTTAATTTTTTACTATTTCTATCGAAACAAATGTACACAAGTCAATATATTTGTAGAAAACTGTGGACCTGCAATAAGTAAGACACTCAAAGGCATGCATGTTTTACACTTGGTTAAGTGTTGAGCTGAACATATAATCATTTATTTAAAACTTTGAAATTCAACCAGTACAATAAACCAACTGGACATTTTCATGTGAGAGAAAAATTCCTAATTTTCAGCAAGAGTAAATAAATGTACAGAACTTTCTCAGGGTCACTCTGTGGTGATTACAAAACGAATCGGTCAATTTGAGTAAATTAAACAAAAATGTCAGTCACTGACATTTACTTTTCAAAGTCGTTATAAAGGAAATAAAACAAAACCGCTTTAAAAACGGATATTTACTTAATGTGCGACAGTAGATTTAATACTGTCACTTTCTTTGGCAAAGATATAAATCTAAACATATTCCATTAAAGCCTGGAAGACGCCAATCCATCTACTTTCCCCACTTGGGCGAATTTAAATGGAAAACAGAAATCAATGTTTGATTTTATTCATTAAGAGAAGCTTAGAACTTTAAAGTTTGCACAGTTTTCAAAAGAGTTTAATAGTTCTTCGACCCCCAAGTCAGGAAAAGTTGGTTTCCTCTTTAGAGATTTTAGAATCGTAAGAAAAATTGCGATGTACATTTATGTTATTAATTCAAGAAAATATTGAATGAAATACGGAAATAAATAACGTGATTTTTCTGAGTTGCTCTAAGAATATTATTAGGCAGAGTACACTGCAATTAAGGAACTACTGTTTTAATAGTATAATACTGGCAGCCGAGGTTCCAATTTAAAACTGTAAAATGCACAGTAATAAAGTGTAAAACTATCAATTTTACAGTTTATTACTGTAAAGTTAGAAATCTCACAGTTTAGTTCTGTAAAATTAGCAATTTTACGGTTTTTATTACTGTGAAATTAGAAATTTTTACAGTTTATTACTGTAAATTAACTGTGTTATACAGTAAAAACAACATTCATTTTTTACAGTGTAGGACTTCACTTATCCAGACTAATGCAGGATCCAGGTCGTTCAAATCAGAGAAAGTACGAATAAAACGAAATATCCCATGAATTTTGCTGAGGCACATAAACAAACTACTGTGCGCAGTAAAATTTGTATTTTTAATTCAAGTGAATGTAACATAAAATTGCATAAAAGAAACTTACAAAGATGCAAAATACTGCACTGTAAAACATGAATGTTGTTTTTGCAGTGCAATACAGCTGATTTTATAGTAGTAAACTTTAAAATTGCTAGTTTTACAGTTTATGACCGTGCATTTTACAGCTTTAAACTGGAACCTCTGCTGCCAATATTATACTGTTGTTTTTATAGTATAATGCATTTAATTTTACGGCAATAAACAGTAAAATTTCTCACTTTACAGTAAGAAACTGTAAAATTGCTAGTTATACAGTTTATTACTCTGCATTCTGCAGTTTTAAATTGGAATCTCGGCTGCCAGTATTATACTTCACACACTCCAGGGCCCCCCGTACCTACCACAACTCGTGGTTTAACCGGGATAGGGCCCTGAAGAGCGCTCTGTTACTTTTGAACCAGAACCAAGGGTCGAGCAAACCCTTGGCCCAGCACCCCCAGAGGTATCGTTTCACTTGGAGGACTTTGTGACCACGACATTTTTAACGTCCCCCAGCCACCATTAATCAAGACGGTGGATCTTTGATCGGCTGGGATCGAACCCGGGTCCCTCCGGTCACGAGTCCGACGCCTTACCGATCGGGCCACCACGGCCCCTGCCAGTATTATACTGTGGAAACAACCGTGCATTTTTTGCAGTGTGCTTACAGAAATATATTATTCAGTAACTGGCCTTTTATGCGCACCAAACGTGCTTTTTAATTGCTGTCGGAATTAAAATAAATCCGGTTTGATAGGTTCCGGTCTATGAGCACTAGCCGCATCAACTGATTTTCCCTGTTTCCACACCCAGAAGGAACCAAACATTGAGAAAAATAAATGTATGCATTTATTATAATTAAACGCGCAGTCACTTCTTCAACATCAGTCTCGAAAACGAATGATATGTTAAATTTGTCAGCCCCTATTCCCGTTGACGAATGACACGTCAAATAGCCATGCTGTAAAAATTGCTCATTCGAAAAACAGATGTCTATTTTTTCACCCCTAGGCTCAGGTTTTTGGCCATAAATCAAGAAGACTGCGCCCGTCAAACGCAGACGATATGACAAACTCTTCTTCCACTCGCGAGTCCCCAAATTGCGAGTGGAAGTTGAAGTAATTACCGCGCCATAATAGGCCGCTGCACAATTTGTTTAGAGTTTCGAATGGCAAATTTCTGTGCTCGTGATTTAGAAGTGAAGAGAAGAGAGATTTTATCAGCCGTGTTCTTTCGCCAAATTAAAGCCTCGTGTATGTAAGCGCTCAAGAACAGCCTTGTTCAGTAGGGTGGGGCAAAAAATAAAAAGTTTTTCAGGTCAACTTCAAATAGTTGCCAAAAGTTGTCTTTGGTGATAGTTAGCTTTTGTGCAAAATTTGAGAAAAATCGGTTAATATCTTCAGGGAGCGCTGCGATCGCAGAGTTTTACAAGTTTAGCGTCGAATAAACTAATAAAAAGTCCCCATTATTTATTGGGTATTTTTCGGATTTTAAAACCGATAAAACTCGAGTTATTTCCTACAAGTAAGATATTACTAAATTCGCAATTCAAACAAACTCTATGAGGTATTGCAGCTTAATGCAACACCTTCTAAATACTAAAATATGCTTCATTTAATACTTTTGTTTACCGTGCTATTAATCTTTGTTCTTCACCGGAACTTCTTAATGCTGAACTCAACTATCTTAAAGCTGTAGCTATTGATAGAAACTATCCTCATACTTTGATTGATTCCATTTTTAAAAAACTTTCTAATAAATCCGAAATGAATATTGTTGAGAGAACTGTCATCAGAAAGAATTTGGTTGTTTTGCTATTCTTTCCCTCTGTGAGTTATCAGGTTGCTAAGATTCTCAAACGTTTCAATTTCCAAGTGGTATTCTCCCCAACGAATAAACTATGTTTCTCTTCTCTTAAAGATCCCATTCATCCTCTTAACAGTTGTGGTATTTATAAAATTAATTGCATTTGCAATCTCTTCTATATAGGACAGACGCGACGGGCTTTGAAATTCCGCTTAAAAGAACATCAGAATTATGTGAAAAAGCAGCAATTAAATAAGTCTAGTATTGCGCAACATTGTTGGGACAGGAATCATTCTTTCGATTTTAATTCCTTTCAAATTGTCAAAAATGCCCAACCCATCAGATCTTGATTTTTGGGAATCCTTCCAACATTTTTGAAAAAAACCAGTTCTAGACTTCGTTCAGCGATATTAAATGCTATCCTTATTTTCTGCTGTTTGGCGTCCATTTGTATAAATTTATAATTGTTAGCACTTTTTGAGCTTTTCGTGTTGCTAATGTTTACTATTTCAATTTTTTGCTCACATTTTTTAATTTAAAATTTTAATTCTTCATTTGTTTCATTCTGGCTGTTTTTACAGGTTACATATTTTTTCCTATTTGCTCAGTTATTGCTAATGTGTTCATAAGTGGTTTCATTTTCAGACAAAAGTTTATGATCTAAGGGATCTTTTAGAAATTTATTTCTTAACGAGTTTTTTCTTGGTGAGTTTACATGTAATAAAGTTCAGCTCTGAGCATTGTCTTGTGTTTTGTTTTGTTAATATCCAGTCCTTGCTATTTATACTGTCTTTTGTTCGAAAGTGTTGGCTTTTATTCGGATGACTCTATCATTCACGCTAAAGCCTCACACCTCTTGCATTTGAAAAAGTGGCTCCTTGTATGCCTCGAAACACGTGTCTTGCAGTATACCTGTATTATTTGTGCACATCTCTAACGTTGGAATAAACTTCACTAAAATGGCATAGTACATTTGCTTTTGCTAACGGTCGTCGTTGGTTCCACTTTAAGCGCCACCTTGCGGCAATCCGATAATGCCGTCGTTATTTTTTGATTGGTTAATTTTTAAATTTAAATTCAGAAATGAACCAATCGTTAATTTCTCGAAGAACTCCGGTAGATGGCAGTGTATCGTGAACCAAGGACAAAATTTTGCTTTTTGCTAAAAACGAGAAAGTTGCACGCATTTAGTACTTAGGAGGCATTGCTTAATGTCAACTTAAAGAGGTAAAACAAATAGCTACTCGCGTACACCTGTCCAAATATACATCTGATTTTTCCAAGTCACTGAAATGTGTAACATCTTTTGGTATCTTTTTAAATCACCACAAGGTGGCGTATCTAATCGCTAGAACTGTGAATAATAATACAGATATTGCAGGGGTGTCCAACTTTTTTTTTGTCAAGAGTGCCACAGCCACATTCTGGGAAGAAAAAGTTACTCTTACTACTTTTGAACTTTCAGAACAAATTGGAAGAAGTTCCACCTAGCGCTAAACTAGCCTACTTTCCCGTGTAACAATATCAACACTTAAGCATCCGATCAATATTCTTTAAATTATCTAAGACTGTAATTATATCAAACATACATTTTTAATAGTTGAAGATTGATTTCTAAAAAATAAAATATGCCTCTCTTATCTTATAAAATTGGTAAAAATGAATAAATGAATGGGGTTGGAAGAAGTTCCACCTAGCGCTAAACTAGCCTACTTTCCCGTGTAACAATATCAACACTTAAGCATCCGATCAATATTCTTTAAATTATCTAAGACTGTAATTATATCAAACATACATTTTTAATAGTTGAAGATTGATTTCTAAAAAATAAAATATGCCTCTCTTATCTTATAAAATTGGTAAAAATGAATAAATGAATGGGGTTGGAAGAAGTTCCACCTAGCGCTAAACTAGCCTACTTTCCCGTGTAACAATATCAACACTTAAGCATCCGATCAATATTCTTTAAATTATCTAAGACTGTAATTATATCAAACATACATTTTTAATAGTTGAAGATTGATTTCTAAAAAATAAAATATGCCTCTCTTATCTTATAAAATTGGTAAAAATGAATAAATGAATGGGGTTGGAAGAAGTTCCACCTAGCGCTAAACTAGCCTACTTTCCCGTGTAACAATATCAACACTTAAGCATCCGATCAATGTTCTTTAAATTATCTAAGACTGTAATTATATCAAACATACATTTTTAATAGTTGAAGATTGATTTCTAAAAAATAAAATATGCCTCTCTTATCTTATAAAATTGGTAAAAATGAATAAATGAATGGGGTTGGAAGAAGTTCCACCTAGCGCTAAACTAGCCTACTTTCCCGTGTAACAATATCAACACTTAAGCATCCGATCAATATTCTTTAAATTATCTAAGACTGTAATCATATCAAACATACATTTTTAATAGTTGAAGATTGATTTCTAAAAAATAAAATATGCCTCTCTTATCTTATAAAATTGGTAAAAATGAATAAATGAATGGGGTTGGAAGAAGTTCCACCTAGCGCTAAACTAGCCTACTTTCCCGTGTAACAATATCAACACTTAAGCATCCGATCAATATTCTTTAAATTATCTAAGACTGTAATCATATCAAACATACATTTTTAATAGTTGAAGATTGATTTCTAAAAAATAAAATATGCCTCTCTTATCTTATAAAATTGGTAAAAATGAATAAATGAATGGGGTTGGAAGAAGTTCCACCTAGCGCTAAACTAGCCTACTTTCCCGTGTAACAATATCAACACTTAAGCATCCGATCAATATTCTTTAAATTATCTAAGACTGTAATCATATCAAACATACATTTTTAATAGTTGAAGATTGATTTCTAAAAAATAAAATATGCCTCTCTTATCTTATAAAATTGGTAAAAATGAATAAATGAACAAACATTAGTAGCACCTTTTAAACAATGCAGCTAATATACATATTTAACAAAAATGAGTATTTAATCGTTTTCCAGAAAATAAAATAAAAAAAATCAATTAATAAATATATAAATTCGTTCATAGCTCTTTATTTCGAGTTTAAGTTCCATCATCACCTTTCATGCGATGAAATTAACCACAGTGCAAAATTCACACAATACAGTTCCCCAACAAAAAAATAAGCTAAGCACTTCTTTTTTTTTTTTCTTTACTTTTCAATAACCTTTTCCTATTTGAAAATTTATTTCTGCAAAAATATCCAACAAAGTAATTCATAGCTCAAACTTAAGAAAAAAGAAAGGGGAAAAAAGAAAATCCAAAATACATTATTCTAAAAAGCTCTGATAGGACTCGTTTTGACCTAAGATTTAAAACTTTTGATTTCCTTTTAACTTTTGAAGTATCGCGAAAGTAAATCATGATCTTTTTCTCTGCGTAAAACTCTTATGGTTTTGCCTGAACTCGAAGACTGAATATGTTTTTGTTTGTGCATATCAGACGCAGATTTATGACCAGTAGAATTCGGAATGTTTTTGTATAAATGACTGCGACTTATGTGTCGGCATATTTAAGCAATATGTTTCGTCTTGTTATACGCTGTAATTTCCTGAAATTGATTCATCGTTTAGAAGTACATAAGACGACTGAAAACTTATTCATAGTTTTTTATTATTTGAAGTTTATATAAATTTTTACTGCAAAACTCAGCTAAGAGGATATTCGCAAATGATATCATTCTTTTTTTCTTGAAAGTGTGAAAATTTGTAACACGATGGAGGGGAGCAGATAACAAAAGGTGCGCCATCACACGTTTTGGTATCATTAATAAATAAATAAATGACATTTAAAATCTGTATATTAAGCGCATATATATATATATATATATATATATATATATATATATATTCACCCTACGTAAATTTCTAAAAGATAAAAATGTTGTTATTATTTTTATTTATTTTTCCACCGGTGTTTCGATTTCGTAAATTCATTGATTTTATTTCCTAACGAAACACATCGCTGCAGATTGAGGTTTGAATTAACTCCAAATAAACAGTTTAAATTCAACTTGCTTACGAATATTTTGCATTCATTAAGAGCAAAAGAAAAATATATATATTTCAACTTCTAAGGGACAACTGTTTTCAGTTTCTCTTGTGTAAAAAATTTAATAATTATCTTTGCATATGCTATGTTTTTGCCACAAAAATGGGTCTGTCTGTATTGAACGCATAGTTCCAGTTAAGAAATAAATTGTTAAATGTTATTAACCCATTAATGCCTAGCGTCCCTTTTTAGGGACGGTCTAAAAAAGGGCTCAGAATTTCCCCCAAATAAACATTTCAACCAAATATTAGTGTTCAATTAGTACCTTGGTATTGTTTCAATTCGTTATTAACAGATTGCAGCACATAACCATTGTAAAGTGTGGTCTGTTGTAGTTTTAATATGATCTTTATCAAAAATGACATCGTTCACAATCTCAAAAAAAAAGTAAGCTTTCAAAGTTATTCCCAGCTTCCCAGTTTATGTTAATTGCTATATAATTGCTATTATAAAATGTGTTTTTAAATATTATATCGTAGGTAGAAAAAAAATTTAGTAGAAAAAGTATGTACCCTCTGGGGTCTATCGTAACTTTTAAGGGACGATTTTTCTTTCCTTAATAAAAAAATTATTTTTTACATAATATTTTTATTATTTTTTTTCCTGTCAATTAAATACTGTTTGTAACCAGTATACAAAATATCTTTGGAAAAAAAATGTCAGGCATTAATGGGTAACATTTTAGTGCTTTATTGAAGTGCAAGTCTATGTTTATTTAAAAAGGCGTATCTATGACATGAATAGGAGAGGGATCTGTAAAGCATGTAACGTTTTGTGACAAAAGGGGTGGGTATGGGAAAAAATATGTTTTTGAATAAAGTTATATGATTAACTGACAGACCTCAAGGAAATTTAACTGAAATGACTTTTCAGAAACAATGTTCTCTAGTACATTTTTTGTTCTAAGTTGCAGAAATTTCTAGATTATCGGGATGAAAAAAAATGCGGGATCTACATTTCATTTCCTCAGATGGAAGCATTTGATTTGAAATTTAGAAAGCGTCTTTTCCACCAATAAATGGTCCTGAATCGTTGTTAACATTTCAGCCGTCTGATAGGAAGTGTCGCTAGAAATTCGAAGCGGAAATTTAATCACTTTCTATTCTGGTGAAATTCGGAGAATCCGGAGAGTTTTGGATAGAAGATGCGACAAATGTTCTGCTCTTAGCAAATGTGGCGGGAAGAATTCAGAAATATTCTTGTATTTCTTTTAAAATGAATTACAGTTGGAAATTCTATGTGAATGCTCTGCTGATAATAACAGTAGGAAATCTTTTAGAAAGCAAGTCCAGTGAAATAAAGTTGAAATGCAAAAAAGTAGTATGATCGCCTTTTTTTTTATAATGGCGTACATTTCTATAAGTATTTTATGTAATAAAAGCTTAAAGCAAAGACAAAGACAGCAGTTGTTTGCAATTTTTTTTTCTCTAGTTGTATACCAATCTACATCTCGTACACTGTTAAAACTACGGGTGCCGCAGGGTGCCAATAAGAAAACTGGGGTGAAAGCAAGGTGCCATGTGGTACCATAGCGAATTTGAAATGCTCTTTCCGTACCAAAAGGCCTCTCAAAGGATGCTTTATGCTAGCGCCATCGGCACTCTTTAGGCTTGCGCATGCTCAGTGAGACATCTGAGAGGTACCCTTGATAGCCTGCGTCTGCGCATTGCGACTCCAAGCTCTCATCATCACCATCATCATCACCCATTTGAATGGCGGACATCTTGTTTACGTCGACACGACAGAATTCTCGGTACACAGTGTTTTCACAGTCTTGGATTTATTTTGAGTTTATTACAAAAATGGATTAATTCTTCATTTTAATCTTCGAATTCTCACGTAAGTACATGCATTTAGTCCAAGTTCTAAGATTTCCCAACATATTTTACAATCATTTCAAAGTGTTCTAACGGAAATTTATCTCTGTGTAGCGATTCTCTTTTGCCGCGTAAACACAGCTAACAAGCAGCAGAACGCGAAGGAAAGGAAAAAAAAACTCTGCCTAACTCTTTCTTTCTTTCTTATTTGTTTTTATCATACGTATATGTATATACTGTTTTAATGCCATGATTTGCATTTCGTGCTTTCTCTAATATCTTTCGTTGGCGTTATTAATAACGAATGATGAGTTCGTTATTGCAAGAGCATACTTTTTTTTTTTTTTTTTGTTCCATCAGTTGAAATGAATAGATCCATAAAATATATTTCGATTTGTAATCTGTCGAGGAACTTGACGTGTAACAAACACTGCTTTTCAAATACCCCTATCTTTTATTCTATAAAGATATTTAAATGTCGAACCATACATATGTATTAACATATTACTCTTGATTAAAATTTTAGAAGTTAATGAAGCGATTTAATTTTTTATTGATAGAATAATACAACTGAATATTTTTGATTGTTTTTGAAAGGAATCCATAAAACACCTTCCTTCTTCATTTTCGGTACAGATAATGCTGTAGAAATGTCAATAGCATTTTCAAACTACTGAGTTGAATCAAAGTCATGAATTCTTTTAAAATATGCCGGAAAGTCTGAACTATGAGAAAATGCCTTAAATTACAAGTAAAACAATAAATAAAAGTAAACACAATTGAAAAACAAAAACGCACACAGCACAGGGGGGATCTGCAATAGTGAACAGTGAGGGTGCCATTATGCTCTCCTATACGGTTACATCTTTCACCCGCTCTGCTTGTAGAATTAAGGGTGCCAGTTTTTCACCCGAGCGAAGGGGGAAATCTCGGTTCCCTCCTGGGTGCCGCTGGTGCTACAAGTGTTTCACCCCGGAAAGGTGCCAATTGCAACCAGTAGTTTTAACAGTGTATAAAAGGTTTAAAAGACCCAGTGAGAGATAATGTTAATTGAAAAAGCTAGAAGCTGCACAGCAACAACGAAAAAAAAAAAAAAAAACTCTGGCTAAAATTTTCAATGGTTTAAAAATGTTCTTGTATTTCTTTTAAAATGAATTACGGTTGGAAATTCTATGTGAATGCTCTGTTGATAATAGCAGTATGGAATTTTTTTGAAGAAAAATCTAGTGAACGCTATTTGAAATTTAAAATGCAAGCTTGAAGTGCAGATAAAAGAAGTCTGATCGCCAGTATTTCGAAGCTTTTTATGTAACAAAAGCTCAAAGCAAAGACAGCAACAACGAACAAAAAAAAAAAAAAAAAAAAAACCTCTGACTTGCCAAACTTGTTCAGTGCTTTTAACCAACTATTTCATATCACCCTCCATTTACCATTTTTACTGAATAATTATTTTCATGTTGAACCCAAACAAACCCAAATGTAGAAACAGCATGGCGCTGTCACGAGTGTCGCATATTCTTGAAAGTCTTAGGACTATTTTATAGTTGGGCTAGAAAAAATTAAAGAAAAAAAAGTCTCATCGTTCATCTAATAAAGTTTTATACCTTATTTTCTATATAACCCATAGTAGCATATACTTAGTACTATCATTTTATTTTTAAGGGGTTGCAACACCTCAAAAATGACCAAACAACCAAAAAAAATTTTATTGATTATTTCAAAAGTAAAGGTTATTTAAAACACTCGAAAAAAATAGCATTGATTTAGCTCAATTATTTAAAAAGTTATGAGTGACTTTAGAGCATGCATGCTATGTGTTCTAATGGAAAAGCAAAACTTTAAGCGCTTTTCTCGATGATCAGTTTTCAGTGTTTCCATGTTACTGGAAACGCTAAGGGATTTTTTCTATTAAAGATACAACTTTAACGCAATATTTTTTGCACTCGGGATAATATATTTAACAAAACTGTGCATTGAATAAGCATTTTATAAATTACTAAAATTTTTAGAGCTTGTTAAACCTTAAAAAATATATAATAATTTTTTACATAATAAGTCACAAAATATTTTCAAATCAATCAAAAAAAAAAAATGAATGCACAGATTTTAGATTAATTCTTGTCATCATTTAGCATAAAGAAATTTTGAAATAAGTGCGAAATCAAAAAAGCCTTAGGGTTTTTTTTAAAAGCTGATATTTTCTTAAATTTTTCAAATTTTTTAAAAATGTGGGCAAAATTTTTAATGTTTGAAAATAAATTATTGATTGTTAAATAAGTGTAGAAACAATGGCTTAAAAGAATTACGTTTTTCACGTAAATTGAAGAAAATTGTTAGAAAGGTACTGTTAGAAAGGTAAAACTTAAGGGGTAAACCCCTTAAGTTTTTCTCGGGGAGGATTTAGATTTCACGATTAAGAGTGGATTTATCTCACAGATTATTTTTAATTTTTGATTAACATCTCAGAATCCTAAAGAAAATTCTTCTACAGGAAAAATAAATAATACTTTTTTTTTTTGCTACTGACTTTTCATAACAGATAGTTGTAGTGTTCGCTAAGAGTGTTTTGGGGATTTTGATCCAAAAAACTAGTCAAGATATTTACAGAAATGGAAATAGCATTCCATAGGACCCTCCTCGCATCCATTATAGTATATAAGCATTTCGAGGGACGTCATTTCAAGTTTTTCCGGGGGGGGGGGGGGGGCAAAGGGTCCAAACATATTGCAATTTCATCGGAAAACATAAAAAACCACACCCACTTATATGTAAATACATTGATTTCTCAAAGTCAGGGGGGTCAATTGCCCCCCCCCCCTGCCCCCCACCCCTAAATGACGGGCTTGAGCATTTCCTAGTTAAATTTGTCGTTACCATCGTATCAAACAAATACAGTGAACTCTCACTTATACGACGCCTCATTTATGCGTCTTTTTCGCTTATACGACGGTTTTGAATGATCCCAGCACATTCCGTAGGAAAATGATGATAGTATCATTCGTTTATGCGTCGCTCTAAAGATAAATATTTCACTTATGGGCCGAATTTTCCCTAAAATGTAAAAAATTTAATTTATTTTATTTTAAAAATAAGCTTGTTTCTTTACTTTCCTCTTTAATCTTTCTCCTTTATTGCTCACGGAAGGCTTTTTTTCCGCATGAACTAGAGTTCGGAGAGAGACAATTATTTATTATGTATCGTTTTAAAGGGAAACATTTCTAATTGTGTATGCTACAATTTGTGTTTTCTCTTTATCATTGTAGTTACATTGCAGTAATTGCCAAACCGTAGTAATATGTCTCTTTTCTATAGAGAACCATTCTTATTCATTCTCTCATTAGAAAGTATTTTGCGTTTTAGTCCTTTAAGGCTACAGTGGACAAATAAAATTTATTTTTTCAAATTATTGATTTATGTGTCTAAAACTTTGTGTGCTTGTATTATTGTATATTTACGACATCTAAAAGCACAAACAACAAAAATTAGTGCAAAAACAATGAATACTTTTTTTCAAATTTCAAATTTAAATATTTTTTTAACAAAATTTCAAAATGTTCCAGGCGTCGCAATTTTTTTTCAAACTTTGAATTTCCACTTAATTTCCAATCATTAGGCATGACTGCATAAAACAATGCATTACATGCAATGTTTCATGTGATAGTTTATAAAAGATGGCTGAAAATGAAAATTTATATGATTTTTTTAACTGAAAATTTTTATTTTCAGCCATCTTTTATAAACTATCTCATAAAACATTGCATATAATGCATTGTTTTGTGCCATCATGCCTAATTATTGGAAATTAAGTGGAAATTCCAAGTTTGAAAAAAAAATTGCGACGCCTGGAACATTTTGAAATTTTGTTAAAAAAATATTTAAATTTGAAATTTGAAAAAAAGTATTCACTGTTTTTGCACTAATTTGTGTTGTTTGTGCTTTTAGATGTGGTAAATATACAATAATACAAGCACACAAAGTTTTAGACACATAAATCAATAATTTGAAAAAATAAATTTTATTTGTCCACTGTAGCCTTAAATAAGCTTGTTCACTTATACGTCTCTCTCACTTATGCGCCTTTTTCTGTTGGTGCCTTAGACCGGCACGGTGTATAAGTGAGAGTTCACTGTATTTCTATTTTTTCTTTGTAAGCCTATTAGTGGAGCAAAAAAAAAAAGTTATGTTATTGCATAACGGAAGGATATAACTTCCAAAAGAGTCAATTAAGTTTGTCGAAAATCATCTCGCATGCATAGCTATAATTGAGCAACGAAAAGACCGAAAACATTGACTGATCACTTCACAAATGACGTATTAGTCCTCTGAAATTTGTCACCAGCAAAAGAAGGAACTGAGGAAACTAACTGTTCTGATTCTATACTTTCTTTAGTCGCTTACAAGGTGATTTTTTTTCTTAAATCCACCAACGCGCATTCCTAAAATACCTTCTTCAAGCAATGCAAGCTTGTTATTAACATGCTTTTATTAGTTTCACACGTGGGTTTGTTCGTTTGTATGTATGCATGTTTGTAACTAACTGAAAAAGGGATAAAATCCACGTTCTTTAAAAAAATAAAAGTAATTTATTTAATACTATTATTAATACTAAAGGCTAAACTATATTACATGTTGATATATCTGTACCTCAGAACCAGACTAACGTAAGTCCATTTTCGTCATTTTTAAGGGGAAAACGATGTATTCGACAATCGTTTTTCCCCTCTATCGAAAAATGACGAAAATGGACTTACGTTAGTCTGGTTCTGAGGTACAGATATTATAAGTGTTTTAGTTGTTTTGGGAATAAAAGATGAAATTCACGTTCTTTGCAAATTTTAAAGTAATATATTTAATATACTAGTATTAATTCTAAAGGCTAAACTATATTATATGTTGATGTATTTTAAGTGCATGCAAACTTAGCGGATATTCAATAGTTTTGAAAATCAGAGAGGGAAATCGCTTAAATCTAAGAGAATATTTTTTAGTTTTTTTTAAACTATAATTTCTAATATTATTCTGCAGACTCTTTACTATTTACACTGTTTGAACGAATGCATTGTTCCTTATAAATGAGATTCTATTCTTTGCCACTTAAATTAGTATATTTGTTTGCACAATGTCTGCCGTATAAAATAATCTCTTCCTCTTTTATGGGCTTTGATTAATTTTAGAATACGACGAGATTGATTAGTTTTAGATAAAAGAGAGGTAAATGTTCGGCTCGATTAAATTTTCTTTCCGACAATGAAGAACCAATTTTAACTGAAATAACGGAGGCTGTGATTGCAACTTTTGATTGCTCCAAAGCTAACAAACATTAACTTCTACTGTCTGTTTGCGTATTGTGCGCCTGGCAGCCACGAACGCTTCCATTTGAGAAAGGGGAGATAGGTTTAGGATGCGCACTTCTCGATGCCTTCAATTTTTGTTCGCTTGCTAGTTCCTCGTTGCATTTCCCCCTATTTCGAGAAAGTCAGAAGAGACTTCATGCGTGCGCAGATTCGACGGAGGTCTCGCGAAAAAATGTTAGACAGCAAAAGGGGCAAATTTGTGTGTGTGTGTGTGTGTGTGTGTGTGTGTGTGTGTGTGTGTGTGTGTGTGTGTGTGTGTGTGTGTGTGTGTGTGTGTGTTTTTCAGACTAGAATGTATTTCTCTTTTTATTGTGTTTTTCCTTTTTCTTGCTTTTGAGTAGGGATGCACCGATAAGCAAATTGGCCGATTACCGATTACCGATTAATCGGCTGTTGGTAATCGACCGATTAATCGATCAAGCCGATTAATGATTAGGATGATTTTTTTAATGCTACCAATTTCACCATCATCGCTTTTTTCTTTCGTTAACAGTTGTGATTTTAGAAATAGTAATCTATTTATGAGAGAAATATATACTTTATTTATTTATTTTTTCATTTTCCTAATTCCTCAAAAATAATTTCAAAATTTTATCCTCTTTCTTAAAATTAATTTCCATATGTCAATAATATTATATTAACACATTGTTAACTATGTTACTAGACATAAAAATTTAATAAAGGGGGAGGGGGAGGGTTGTGGTGAGCACTTTAATTTAGGAATGCATTTGATTGAAATAATTCAAAATTAATAGCTATTTAATTCAAGACCTTTATTTTTTGTGAAAATTAGAGGTTATCTAAAAGCACTGTGCTAAAAAGAAAAATATTGACACATGAAAAATGTTGCAACATTGTCTATGTGTACATTTATTTAAAATAAGAAGATTAATTTATCAAAAACTTTATATCAACTGTGATTATTATTATTCATAAAATTATTCATCATAGTTTCACAGTGAAAGTATACTTTTTAAAATAATATTAGAAAATATTTTTTCCGCCGATTAATCGGCACGATTTTGCCGATTATTAATAATCGGCAAAGTGGCCGATTATGGCCGATTAATCGGTACTATCGATTAATCGGTGCATCCCTACTTTTGAGTAATTTATAAGCTCTTTATGAGTCCATACGTTTTAGCTGAAATGTATGTAATTAATATTGAAGGGAGTTACTTGAAATATTGAGTAAAAAATATGTGACAATATTTTATAGCGTAAATTACGTTCAATCATCAAAAATAATTCTGATAGTTAACTTAGGTTTGGCAATAATAAAATCTCTGGAGATTAAAGCTTTTGGGAAAAAAGAAACGGCACTATTCGTTTCTATCCGAAAAAAAAAGTTAAATACTACGAATAAAAAACTAAAAAATGAAACGAGCTGAGCTTTAAATTTCGAAAATATATTTGATCTGACTGAGTGTACTTATCAACCGTGATTTAAATCTGGAATTAAAAAGAGAGCCTATAAAAAAGCTATCGATTCTATAAGAAAGATAAAAATACTAATTCGTAAATCAAACACATTTTTTAAAACAAGCCTAATCAGTTTTATCATCATTTCTATTTACTTATTTCCCTCAATCCAGTAAAAAAAGCTCACATCTTTTATGTGCAAAAATCACGTTTGTAATTAACAAGCTTAAAAGAACACATTAACGAACGCCGCTAATATTTGGCAGCCGGTATTAAAATAAACTTTCAAAATAGTATCAGTAGTTATTCTATATACACTCATAATTCACAAAATATGGGGAAATACCCATATTACTCATCTTGTGAATTATGGGATATACCCATAAAAAAAATTTAAAAAATCTCAAAATAACGGACACAGTTAAGTAGTTATAAATTTAATTTACGATGAAATACATTTAAGCAACAGATTTTTAAAATTTTTTGAGACTTTTTTTTTTATATGTCAAACGAAAATTAAAAATTCTAAAATATCCGGTGACGATCGTTTTATTGTGGTTGCTATCATTACATTGTTTACGTTTTTTTAGTTTATTTCTCTTAGATTAGAATCTTAATAGATAGATTGTGAAAGTAGAAAAATTTTAAATGTTCAGTTTAAAAAAATTGTATATGGTTGCTATTGTTAATGGGTGTACCGTTACACAACTTTTGGATTATGTCGTTCCGATTCCACGAAAACTCTAAGGGCCTAACTCTACATCAGCGGAAAGCCAACCGAAACCGAAAAACCGGGTACTTTCCATTTCCTTTCGATTCAAAGTATCCCGATTTTCAGTTTCTCCTTTCGGTTTCGGTCGGTTTTCTGCTGATGAAGAGCCAGGCCCTAATTGTTGGAGAAAAGTTTCACGTAGCCGGTGTAAAGTTCCACCAAGCGTTAAAATTTTTAGACTATCATCGGCGCAGAGCTCTTGAAGTCTGGTGAACGCAAGCAAGATGTATCTTAACCGGCCAAAGGGTCAAAGCGCTTACTTTTCTCTATACGCGGTAAGTTCGGGGTTCAATCATATCGTTAAATAAAAAAAATCACGAGCTTGTGTTACACTGATTGGTAGTTGGAAAGGTTGAACCTGGCGAACATTAAATAAACGAATAATTGGAATGGAAATAATGCTCCAGTCTGATGACTGCTCTTTTTTCTTTTGACAGAAAATTCTGGTGTAATTTTATACACCGAAATTGGTTAAACGTTACATTACTATGGTGTAACTTTACACCAGATATATCGGTTAAGTCACTCCATAGCAGTAAATAGCAGTAGAGGCAGACTGCTGCCACCGTATTTATAATAAAAAAAGGTTACGCAAATTTTTTTACAGTGTTGTAGCTTTAAGGCACTTTAAGGAGCGCTGTTTGGATTGATTGTTCTCTTTATACAGCTCAAATCTATTCCTGAATTTCATTCAGCTGTACGTAATCGTTTTTTAGGCTGTTAGATTTATTTAAAATTGGATACGGATGTTGAAGATAAAAGTAAAAAGTTACATCAAAGCCTGACTGTTAAGAGTTGTCATTTGTGTCCACACTTTTTTCATTGGCGTTTTTTTTTGCAGGCGCGATACGCTGATGAAAATTGAGGAAAGGAATTGGCGAAGTAGGGTTGCAATAAAGAAACAAAATTTCAAATGTTTACATTTTCGGTTAAAATTTAAAAAATGAATAAATAAAAGCCCATTTTTGTCTCAAAATTACTTTAAAATGTTGTCGGGACATTGAAAAATGTCAAAATAATAGTTACGTTACAGATGTCAGACTGCTGAGTTAAAAATCTTTTAAAAATCTATTAATTTCAGTTTACAGATATTTTTAAAAGTCTATTAATTTGATCCGGATTACCGAAAAAAAGCCGGAAATCTGGATCAACGATGGCCGGATAAACATGGGTTCTACTGTTCTATGTGTTTTCTGCCGAAAGCAATTGCTACTATCAAGATCAAAATACCAAAAACACTTAAGAACAAAATTGCTTAAATAACACGGCATTTTACAACACTTCCGTGCCAATAACATAAACTATATCATTTCACAACAACGACAAAAACAAACATTCGCCAAACAACTTAACATAGAATAAAAATGCGATCGGAAATGCAATCATTCCACGGCACTCAACTGACTGATTGTTTACAGGATGGCCGAAGAAAATGCCCTCTGGAATATCCGGAACTACTAAGAGCATCAAAGAATTGCTTTGTAATGAAATATGAGATTACGGGAGCATAAATTACGTTATTTGCCGAGCGCAACAAACAAATTCCTTGTCGCCCTAATCATGGAGTCCTTCTAAATGGCGAGAAGCAAGACAAAGAATAATGCACTTATCAGATTCTTTTCAAGTGGAGGATTTCTTTTTCGCCAAATGTTTTCTTTGGCGCCGTCTACGCCTGATGAATAAAGTAGCTAGCTAGACAAATGAGTTTTCTATGAGGATTTAGCTTATGTAGGAGTTCATTGTGCACGGCATTTCTATAAATGGAGGCATGAATGCGAATGCGATTCGCCAACATTTCAATCCCTATTATGCGAAGCACTCGAATTTGGCTGATTGTATGGAAGATACATCAGCAGTGGTAACGTCTAACTGTGCTATGCACACAGTGAATTGTTGGTAGTAGCAAATAAATATGAAATAGAAAAAGATACAATCGAGGATTGAAGGCAGCATTTTGAACATCGTCCGATATTATTTCATTTATTTTTATTCATTCAATTCTTTCAATATTTTTTTACAAATTTTAATAAGTTTCTTTCTCTATTCAAACTTCGATGATTGATAGTTGGTTATTATATGTTTCTGAACTGCATCCATATGCATATAGTATTTCAAACATTGTTTTCAGATTGTGTGTTCACAATGAAGACCAGGGTTGCCAGACGTCCCGGATTTCAAGGGACAGTCCCGTTTTTTGAAATATTGTTTAACCCGGGGAACCTTGATACGGGACGGCTAAAGTCCCGTATTCTGGCTAGAAGCAGTATTTTACAAAACGAAACATTATTTTCAGAAAAAAATGAAGTAAAACAAGAAATGTGAAATAGAGTGATAAGAAAATTGATTGAATTATAATATTTTCCTGTTCTGAAGTAATGTTAGTGTTCTATTCATTTAGAGTAGAAATTATTGTGACAATCAATTCAACAGACGTTCTTTGTAAAAGTGGTGTATCTCCTTGTAAGTGATTTTACTATGCCTTATGCTTGTTTAAAAGACCTTCTCAAGTTTTCAGTTATGAAAGAAATATATGTGTTCAGCTACTATTATTAGTCACTAGATTTTTTGAATCAATCAATTTCAATCTTTCGAAATTTGCTTCGCTTCGCTTTTATACTAAAAGATGTCACTAAATGTTGTTCAATTTAGCAAAAAAATACGCATTTTAAAAACATGAAGATAAATAATTTTTACTATGAGTGACAGAAATATAAATTACAGTGAGCTTTATGGAAACCCTAAGACCATTAAAAGTTTGAAAGAATAATTGCAGCAGTGAAATCCAGTAGCAAATATGATTTTTAAAAAAAAAGGAATTTTCTGACATTATGTAAGAATAATTATTGTGTTATAATATTGAAAAAACTGTAGTTTTTCCCCAAAACATGTTGAATATCGATTTTTTTTATTTGTTTTAGGTTAACTTCTTATAGTTCAAGTAGTAAGGTTTGATTCTTTCTACTCAATTGTAATCAAAATTTTTGTTAATGACTCATTAAAATCATTTTGCATGTAAATTTCTCCATTGGTACGTCTAGCTTTTTGAAAAAGTATACCTGTACTAAGCATTAGTCATCAGTAGAAGCGACTATTATATCTTTCACGCCAAGACAGGCCCGTCATTTGGGACAGGACGAGTGGTCAATGGCCTCCCCCCTGGTTTTGGGAAATTAATGTATTTACATATAAGTGAGCGTGACTTTTGCTTTTTTTTTTTTTTTTGAATAACTTACATTGAAATTTGGTATGATTTACCCCCCCCCCCCTCCAACACCGGCAAAATTTGAAATGACGGGCCTGCGTCAGGAAAAAGGGGTTAATAACAGGGAAATACGAGTTTTTTCAATAATTATTGTTAAACCTTTGACCACTAATATAACTAAACGAAAAAAACTATGCAATGGTAAAAAATGAAGTTTTTATTCAAATGTATCGTGTATTCTTTTCTTCATTTATATTTGTAAGAAACGTTTAATATTAAAGTCAAGGTTTTAAAAATTCAACCTTTAGACTTCATTTCTCAATACCCCCCCCCCCCCAAGAGCCTGTCTCGTATTTACAGTTCTTAAATCTGGCAACCCTGATGAAGACCCTACAAAATGAACACTAACCTGGAACAAATGAATTCATTCAAATCTCTTTGGTTCAAGAAATTCCTGTTAAATATGATTTGAAGAATTTTCATTCCTAATTGAAGGATTTGGAGGATGAAGGGTTAAGTTACATTTAAAAAAATGAACACTCTGGACAATAGTAAGCAATGGATACATAAGGGCAAATAAAGCTTGTACGATAAAACTTTGAATTTAAATTTCTCGCAATTTCTGCTTTGTCACATTACCCCTTCTTTTCCCCAGCCCTTCAATTACCAGCATTTACTAGTTAAAGTACATAACTGAAATAGATACAGAAGTAATACCACGTACAAAAAATACACAATCAGGGAAATTGCTGGATTAATAATGGAGAAAGGTTAAACATTTAGTAACGGTTTATTTGCTAACTCGCATGTAGAATGATCACAGATAAAATTTAATGACTGGGGACGGTTAATACTCTAAGAAAAAAAGAAATAGAAGCTGATGCGTTTGACGTCATACGAGCCCTACATTTTGAGATTAAAATGTATAGCTCCAACAGCAATCTATTTAGATGTCCGAACAAATTCCATTTTATATGCATTCTAAGGGGTCACAGTACCTCAAAAATGACCAAACGTCCAAAAAAAAAAAAAAATTATTGCTTATTTCAAAAGTAAAAGTGATTTAAAACACTTGAGAAAAAAAGCATTTCTCTAGTTCAATTATTTAAAAGTTATGAGTGACTTAAGGGCATGCACGCCATATGTTGTAATGGAAAAGCAAAAATTTAAAGTTCTTTGTCTCGATGATCCGTTTTTAGTGTTTCCATGTTACTGAAATAGCTAAGGATTTTTTTCTATTAAAGATACAGCTTCAAAACACTATTTTTTGCACTCCAGATAATATACTGAGCAAAACTGTGCATTGAATAAGCCGTTTATAAATTACTAAAATTTTAAAGCTTGTTAAACCTCTAAAAACAAAATTTTCCAAGTATTTTTTTTACGTAAAATGTCACAAAATATTTTTAAATCAATATATAATTTGATTAGAAAATAATTACACACATTTTTAGAGGTGATTCTTGTGATCATTTAGCAAAAAGAAATTTTGAAATAAGCGCAAAAAAAAAGGCTTAGTGTTTTCAAAAAATTGAAACTTTCTTAAAATTTTGAAATTCTCATAAAAAGTGAGCAAAATTTTTAATGTTTGAAAATGAATTATGGCTTGTTAAAAAGTGTAGAAACAATGGTTTCAAATAATTACGTCTTTCACGTAAATTTAAGAAAATTGTTATAATGGTACTGTGACCCCTTAAAAAGAAAAATTTTGCTTTAACAATACTCTCTAACATGTGTGACTATATTTTTACCATGAAATTAGCAAAAGAATGAAATGTCTTTGTAATTAATGTATCTATTAATTACAGATAATGATATTGGTTAAATTGCTTTCTGGAAAAAATGGAATTTTTTCACATTTGACTTGTCATACAAACGGATACATACGTTTGCTTAGTATAAGGATGCTTTAAAAAAATTGCGAACACCATTTACAGTTTCCACACTGTAAAAATGAATGTTGTTTTTACAGTATAATACAGCTAATTTCATAGTAATAAACTGTAAAAATTGCTAATTTCACAATAATAAACTGTAAAATTGCTAACTTTAACGGTACTAAACTGAAAAATTGCTAATTTTATATTACTAAATTGTAAAATTACTAATTTTACAGTTTATTATCTTGCATTTACTGGAATCCCTGCTGATAGTATTATACGGTTGTTTTTACAGTATAATACAGCTAAATTTTACGGCAATAAACTGTAAAATTTCTAACTTTTACAGTAAGAAACTGTAAAATTGCTAGTTATACAGTTTATTTCTGTTCATTTTACAGTTTTAAGTTGGAACCTCGACTGCCAGTATTATGCTGTAAAAACAGCAATTCATTTTTTTGCAGTGCAGTTGCAAAAAAAAAAACAAATCTTGGTTTGTTTAATAAGTAAAAATCTCAAGCAGGAATGAAATATTTCAGCCATAAAAATAACATGAATAAAAAATTTTAATAATACAAAAAAGAAGAAAAACCCTGCACTCGCCGCAATAAGAAAGCTTTAAAAGTTTAGACATGTGCACATGCCACAACAAAACAAGATATAAAGAATGATGCGGAGACGGAGTCGATATAAAAAGAAATGTTTGCAGCCGAAGGAATAAATCAAAAAGCCGTGAATGGACTGAAAAATGATTGAGAATTTCGAGTCAACTGAAAAGTTTCCTTTTTTACAAGAACTGCTGTTCTATCGCAGTCAGTAACTGCACAAGTTGAGTCGTAAGGTTTTGGAATAAATAATCGCTACGCAAAAATATTCTCAGCACAAGTTCAGCAAGTAAATGTTATCGCACTGTTTCCACATTTTTCACCAACTTTCTTTTCTTTTTTACAAAAATTCATACTTAAAACAGCCATACCCTTTACATAACATCTCCCCCTGCCAACTGTATTACGTGAACTCATGTCTTAATTTTTGATCAGAAAAAAAGTTCGGAAGCCCTATATTCTTTAGGACATATTTTCACACGTAAAAATTCTGGATTCTGATTTTTTTTAAAGGAGGAAATGTAAACGTGAGCACTGCTTCGAACCGTAATTTTCTGCTTCGGGATCATCTAAAAAGAAATATGTTGCTTTCGTTCTGCCAAAGAATAGGTTTTCGTGTTTCAGTTCGGTTCCGAATGAATAATTTTATTTTGCGTATGTTCTTATTTGTGTTATAGGTCATTCTATCATAAACAAAAATGTAAAATTTTTGAGAAAATATTATTAAGTTGGTTAGAATAACAAAATGACTGAAGATAAATCGAACGAAAATATATCGCTCTTATTCTAGCTTTCGTTAAGACAGACATAACGTTTTTTTCTTGGATTTTGGTTTTTGATTCAGTTTTATTTCAAAGCAGTAAACTGAAGTACAGTGGTTGAGTTTTCGTGAATTCGCTTGGAAATTCAGTGTCTCGTGATTCAAGAATTCGGTATGCACTCAAAGCTTTTCAGGGATTTCAATTTTTTAATAAAAAATTGAAATACGTATGTTTAATCGATAACTAAACAAGAGATCCGCTATGCATGGAAAAGTGCCTTTAAGGGGTTACAGTACCTTTCTAACAAATTTCTTTAATTTAAGTGAAAAAAAATAATTCTTTGAAATATTTGTTTCTGCACTTGTTTAACAATCAATAATTTATTTTCAAACATTAAAAATTTTGAAAACTTTTTTCGAAAATTTGAAAAATGTAAGAAAATTTCAATTTTTTAAAAACCCTAAGGCTTTTTTTTCTGCACTAATTTCAATATTTCTTTTTGCGAAATGATCACAAGAATTACCTCAACAAATCTATGCATTCATTTTCTTATATTTGATTAGAAAATATTTTGTGACCTTTTATGTAAAAAATTCGAAGAAAATTTTGTTCTTCGAGGTTTAAAAAACTCTAAAAATTTTTGTAATTTATAAAACGCTTATTCAATGCACAGTTTTGTTAAATATATTATCCTGAGTGCAACAAATATTGCTTTAAAGTTATATCTTTAATATAAAATTTCCTTAGCATTTCCAGTGACATAGAAACACTAAAAACTGATCACCGAGAAAAAGCATTTTAAAGTTTAGACTTTTCGATTAGAACACGCAGCATGTATGCCCTAAAGTCACTCATAACTTTTTAAATAATTTAGCTAGAACAATGCTATTTTTTTCTGAGTGTTTTAAATAACTTTTACTTTTGAAATAAGCAATAAATTTTTTTTGGTCTTTTGGTCATTTTTGAGATACCGCAACCCCTTAATTTAGTAATATTTTTTAGATAAGTATAGAATTTGTAAGGAAAAAATGTAAAAAACAACAAATGCTTCATGTTAAAATGAAAAATGTCACAAATACAATTGTAAAAACAGTTTGCAAAAGGAAAGTATGTCGCACTTCATCTTACCCTCCTCCTCTCTCATTGTCACACGCTACAATATTTTCATCAGCTTATAGCAATAAAAAAATGCTTGATGTCACATTTCCTGTTCTCAGCTCCCACACTTTGTCACAAACTGTCACAACTTCACGGCCCCCTTGCTTCTCAACAAGCGGTGACATCATTTGTTTACTACCCCTTACCACTTAATTTGTAAAAAAATGTTGTAAAAAAAGGAGTTCCAGCTTCTGCTTTTCCACCCCCCCCCCTCCCCATGTAAGTTCAGCCCTGTGTGAACTTATACATGCCGTTCAGAAACATTCACACTACGTTAGAGCTGCATTCCTCTTTTCAAAGTGATAAACGTGGGTAGATACAGAAGTCTTGTTCATATTTAATAATTAAATTATAGTTTAAAAAACTAAAAAATACGCTTTTAGAGTTGATCAAATTAACATGCACTTAAAAAAAAACATCAAAATTTAACATGGTTTGGCCTTTAATGTTAATAATAGTATTAAATATACAGTGAACCCCTCTGTAGCGTACCCGGGATATAGCGAACCCCCTTTTATAGCGAACCTCTTCATTGGTCCGAAACGAAATCCTATGCCATTAATGTAATTTTGTACCCTTGTAACGATCTACAGACGCTGAAAAATCGGCTATTACGATTCTAAAATATCTGAAATTTCAATATTGTGGATTCTTTGCAGTACTGGCAAAAAAATTAAGAGATGTACATAAAATCCAAAAGTTTTCAACCGAAAACAACGTCTTTCTTTCTTGCTACGGATAAATAAAAAAATTTTAATTTTAATATGCTTATTATTGAGTAAGTATGGTTGCTATTTCTAATATATATACTTTATTTTATTACGTTCACGAAAACTGAAGACATTTGCTATTCTGTTGTTTATTATTATACCATATTACAGAATTCCAACATTTTTTTTAGAAATTCGGATATAGTGAACCCCCGGATATAACGATCACTCAAGTCGGTCCGTTAAGGGTTCGTTATAGCGGGGTTTGACTGCATTACTTTTATATTTGCAAAGAACGCGAATTTTTTCTTTTATTCAGAGTTACATCCAAACAACTGAAACCCTTGTAATGCACCAGCATGTAATTCAGTTTAGCCTTCAGTTTTCATAATAGTATTAAATATATTACTTTTACATTCGTAAAGAACCTGAATTTTAACTCTCATTCAGAGTTGCATACATACTGACAAACAAACCCACAGGTGAAACTAATAAAAGCGTATTAAAATAGGAAGAGTTATATTGTTTCCGCACTTCTGCCCATGCGTCCGTTTGTGTCAATTTCCATAAAAATAAGTGTAACAAAAAACCAAAGATGAGCTGAAGTTTACTTTCGGTTTAGTTCCATAATTTTGTTACTTTCTTTATTTTCTCTTTTACATCGCTCAAGTCTCGTGAAAATGACTCTGTTTATTTTTTCTACATGCCAAAGAAGATTTCCTTTCAACTCTTAATTTTAAACTCGTCGAACCGGCAAATTTGTTTTCAGCATGGGAAAAGTTTGGTTAGAGGTTTAAGCTAAAAGCAAAACGAAAGTTTTATAGATACTGAAAAAGTAAAGTCGTAATATCTGTACCTCAGAACCAGATTAACGTAAATCCATTTTCGTCATTTTTCAGTAGAGGGCGAAAAAGATTGTCGGATACATGTAAAGGATGGGACTCGCCCCCTTTTCACGCTGCTAAATAATTGTGAAGGAATTTGTCTTGTAGAATACTGTTTTAATGGGTCGATGTGGAATAATATTCTACATACAATGAAGTAAAAAAGTGAAAATTGCCATTTTTGGACTTACGTCGTTCTGGTTCTGAGGTACAGATATGACGTCAAAAAAGGGGAAGTCAGTTCCATGTGTGCACGAAACTTTTATGAAATACTTTTATAAATGTTTTTGAAAAATACATTCTGTTATTTTACATACACAATGCCCGCCGCTCATTAAAATCACATTTGTCCTAAGGACATTTGATTTTATAAAGCTGCTGATTTTATAAACCGGTATACCTACACTTAATGAAAAAGTTTTTAAAGATCAATTATCTGAAAAATAAATACATTACTATTTCTATGTAATTTTAAAAGTTTCAAAATACAGTAAACTTGAGATTTACCTTTTTAGCCTACTTTCCCGTTAAAAACAAAAGAAAGACGAAAAAAGTATTAAAAGTAGCTTAATGCATCTAAAAAATGTCGCCAAGTCAAAAAAATATCGCCAAGTAAAAAAAATATCGCCAAGTCCAAAAAATATCGCCAAGTAAAAAAAATAAAAAGGTAAATTAAATATCGAAAAATTAAAAATTTGAAAGTAGGGTATTGAGATGGGGAATTTGTGTGTGTGTCGGTCGGTCGGTCGGTCGGTCGGTCGGTCTGTCGGTCTGTCTGTCCCCCCCTAATAACTTTTGAATGAACATTCTGATTTGGACAAACTTTTTTTTGTTGGAAAGATCTCGGCGAGTACAGCTCATTCCCATATTTGATTTTTCGATTTGAACAATTTTTGGTTCAACTTTGAACCGTTCAAAAAACCGGTCCCGCGATGCTAACTTTTGAGTGAACAGTCCGATTTGAACAAACTTTTTTTGTTCGAAAGATCTTTTCAAGGATACTTCATTCCCGTATCTACATTTTCGATTTGAACAATTTTTCGTTCAACATTGAACCGTTCAAACAAGCTGTCACCCCTAATAACTTTTGAATGAACAGTCCGATTTAAACAATTTTTTTTTTGTTCGAAGCATCTCGGGAAGGATACTTTATTACCGTATTTAAATTTTCAATTTGAACATTTTTGGTTCAACATTGAACCATTCAAGTAACCTTTCCCCACCTAATAACTTTTGAGTGAACAGTCCGAATGGAATAAACTTTTTTTTTGTTCGAAAGATCTCGGCGAGTACAGCTCATTCCGTATTTGATTTTTCGATTTGAACAGTTTTTGGTTCAACTTTGAACCGTTCAAACAACCTGTCCCGCGATGCTAACTTTTGAGTGAACAATCCGATTTGAACAAACTTTTTTTTGTTCGAAGGATCTCAGCAAGGATACGTCATTACCCTATTTAAATTTTCCAGTTGAGCATTTTTTCGTTCAACATTGAACCGTTCAAGCAACCTTTCCCCACCAAATAACTTTTGAGTGAACCGTCCGAATGGAATTAATTTTTTTTTCTTTGAAAGATCTCGGAGAGGCTTTCCCATACATTCCCACATTTCACTTTTTGATTTGAACCATTTTTCGTTCAACATTGAACCGTTCAGAAAAAAAAAAATTAACATTAGCGTCTACGGGGAATTTAATTTGAATGTTGATTCTGAACTTAAAGTCGGATTTCCTTCAAACTAACTTTGTAAGAAAATGGTTTTGATAAATAGTGTTTGTAAAGTACTTTTCTGAGTAATCTTCTGTGAGGACTTTGATTCCGACTCCGACTCCGTAAACGTGGCGGAAATGCAGGCTCAGAAAAAAAATGACTGACTGTGCAGACGATTTTTTGTTTATTTATTCATTTGTTTTATTTTATTTATTATTATTATTATTTTTGTTTTTTGTTTTTTTGGCAGACGATTTTTTTTGTAACAAAAATTTTTCATTCACGAGAACATTTTATTCTTTATTTATATTTAACAACTAGCAACCGATTAAAAGTGAAATTCGAGACATTTTATTAACGGACGAGTTTTTTTTTTTCTTTTTTTTTCTTTCTTTGATAAAATACGTTTTGATGCTCTTTGTACTTTTATTTATTTATTTATTTATTTTATTATTATTATTATTATTATTATTTTTTTGAAAACAATGGAGGATTTTTTCTACGCAGGAACTGTAACAGTTGCACTCTTTAAAAGGTGCGACAAAGCTTTATTTATTCGTTAATTACTTTTTACGTGTCTATTTCATCTGATGAGAGGGGTATAGTTTGCTTTTCGAAATCAGCTCTATGTGCTAAAAAGGTATGTTTGACATAATTTTCAGTTTCAGATAATCAAGAGAATAATGATCAGATGCGAGAATGCCGATGTCGATGTACGGGAAAGTAGGCTCGTTTAGTTCTTGACAGAACTTCTTGTTTTATTTTGCAGACGGGTCTTAAAATACTGGCGTATAGTTATTTGATTAACGGAAATCGTACACACATTGAAGAGTGCAAATTTGGTATACATATCTTCATCTTTCGAGACTCTTCCACTTCTCAGTGCTACATAACTTTGAAATACTGTCGTCCCCGCTTAATCGGGTAACGGATAAACGAATACCCCGCTTATACGAATAAAACCGTCCGGAACCGAACATTTCCCCATAGACACAATGTTAAATATCCCAGCTTAATCGAATAGTTTCCCCGGATTATCGAATAATATTTTTATCTTCCTTTGCAAAAAATTTTGCTAAAAAAATGTCGAATGAAATAAAAGTTTTCCCACAAGACCTTGGAGCAAACAAACTACTATTGTGGACTGCTTCAGAAAATAAAAGTGAAAGGCGAAAAACGAATTTTTTGTAGCACAAGTTGTAAGTTACTTTTTTATGATTTTCATATGACCGTACAATATTTATACTCAATTATTATACTATTTTGTTGTTAACTTTTCTTATTTCAAAATATTTTTACCAATAATATTAATTATTTCCTTTATGTAGCTATTTTTTTTTATTACTACGTTTTGAGACTAAAATTCTCAAAATGGAAAGCTAAAAAAATGTTCTCCGATTAATCAAATACCCCCCTTAATCGAATAAAATTTCTTGGAACCGACAGTATTCGATTAAGCGGGGCCGACAGTATATTATGTGTGCGGCAATTTC
Source organism: Uloborus plumipes (assembly GCA_038373865.1). Classification (NCBI taxonomy): domain Eukaryota; kingdom Metazoa; phylum Arthropoda; class Arachnida; order Araneae; family Uloboridae; genus Uloborus; species Uloborus plumipes. The sequence continues at coordinate 45,432 of JAXGGA010006276.1, forward strand.
CAACATAATTATAACTGTCATTTTTCAAATATTAGTATACGTTTTCAAAAAATTGATTTTATAAAACGGCGATACTGATTTTATTAAAGGATAGTTTTAACATGTTTTGATATTGTAAGGATTCAGTTCCTGCATATTTGATTTTAAAAAGCGGCTGATTTTATTATCCAGTGATTATATTAGTGGCAGTTACTGTATTGCATATTTATTCTCTTGCTATAAATAGCTAACAATTTTATGAGGCCTAATTTATAGTTTCTTACATTTGGCATTTCTATGACTGGGACCTGAATTATTTGAGTACCGTAAAATGGGGTTAATCTGAACACTTTTCAGCTTTGATTGTAAAAAAAGCAGTTAAAAGATTTTTTTCAATTTGATTTTCTGGGTAAAAACTTCGGTCTTGCTTTACTTTTGATATTCCAAGCAAACACAAAACATTTTGAACAGTTATTATTAAAATATATAGGAAATTATGGGTGTTCCGAATCACCCCGCTGATAGGGGTCAATCGGAACACATGTTAAAATTTGTACTTTTTTCTATGAAACCTGTAATAGGTCTCACAAACATGAGTAATATTGATGAGGGAGAACAAGAACAGATAATTACTGTAAAATAAAAGTATAATTTCAATACCAGTAAACGTTTATAATTTGTCAAAATTCAAAATAATTTTGAACTTATGAGAAATGAAAAGTAATTTTAAGAAATGCTTTTGAATTGAAATACAAAGATTTAACACGAATGGAAGTCACTCATGTCGTCCACAAATATGTACTTGTCCTTAAAACTAGCAATTGTGACTTGGCTTAAGTTTTTTCATAGCATCTTCTGGGATGATCTTTGCCTTTTCTTTAGTTTCTTAAAATCTCTGGGTTTCGGGGATTGTCCTGAAAGATTTTTTAGCTTATTAATCACTGTCTGTGTGCTTGCCTTTTGCTATCTCAAGTCTATATGACTTTCCTCCTCGTATTTAAATAAAAAGAAGTCTCCTGGAGAAAAAATCCTATGAAATCTGCAACTTTCTGTCATTCTAAGATCTAGTTGCTCACGAGAAGGGATAAACAGTAATAAATCATTGTCCTTGTCTTGATTAGAGAAATTGGGGTTAGAATCTTGATTTTTCAAACAGTTTCCTTCAAATAAGTTTGAATTGGAACAACAGAACAAAGTGTTCCGATTCACCCCGCAATTTTTTTTCTAATGGCATTTTTCAGAATTCTTCATTTTTATGACACAATTTATAAAAAATAAAAATTTTAATGTGGTATTCTGTTGTTCAGATACATGTATAATTGAAACATACCACTCTTATGTTTAAAATATAAGAAGGCTTGTTCTTGCATATGAAGTTTTGCAGTCTATGAAAATGTGATGTTTTCTAGCATTCCACGTACAGCCCTCCTTAGAAGCCAGTAGCGTTGCCAGATTGACAAAAGAAATTTTTTCCTACTTCCTATGATCTTACCTTTCTAAAAAAAATTAATGGCGAAAAATACCCAATAGTATATTTATGAAGAATTTCTCTGTACGGTCTGGAAGTTTTGTTCCGATTGACCCCGCTGTTCCTATACACCCCATTTTACGGTATTAGTTAACAACGCCAAGATTGTCTAATATCCCTATATATGCAAATATCAACGTAAAATTTACAATCGTAATGCACGACATGATGCAGTAGTGCCATGTAGTATAATGTCAATATTAATCGACAGACGCGACATAATTGCAATGTAAGAGCGGGATTTAATCCTAATTATTTCGTCCGTCATTAGTTAAATCCAATGTATGTATTAAATGAGAACCTAGAGATTCAATTTCACATAACATCTTAAAATTCGAGGATGCTGAATACGAAATCTTTGAACCTTTTTCATACATAAAACACTTTTAATACGCTTTTTTTAGTTTGACATGTGCGTTTGTTTGTATGTATGTAAGTATGTAACTGAATAAAAGATGAAATTCACGTTCTTTAAAAATATATAATTAATATATTATTTAATACTATTATTAATACTAAAGGCTAAACTATATTACATATTGATGCATTATAAGTGCATGTAACTTAGCGCATATTCAATAGTTTTGTGAAAATCAGAGGGAAATCAGTTAGAGTATCATGAAAATATAGTTTAACCTTTAGTATTAATGATTGTGTTGAGCACATTACTTTTATATTTGTAAAGAACGCGACTTTTATGTTTTAAAAATTTCTCAGAGCGACTTCAGATTTCAGTTGTACTTTGATAAATTACTTAAAATAATGAACAAGCACGAACTTTAAAAGCATATTTTTTAGTTTTTTAAACTATAATTTAAATTATTAATATTGTGCTTATTTCTTTTAGGGGATGGGGTATATTATATTAGTGGTATTTAGTTTTATATAAGTTAACCCTACACTGCATGATTTTTTATTTTTCGTAGAAAAAAATATATGTGTTTGTCAATGTAATAAGAAAACATGGAAAAATATTTAAAAAAATTTAACTCTAAATTTTCACCCCTTTCTAATTAAAAATAGTTTCGTTGCCAAATGGCTACACCATGCATTCAACAGATAAAAATGATTGTAAATGATAGTCTTGAAATTAGTTCTTTTTTGTAAAAAAATAGAGGAATTGAACATTTGGTACTCTGTACTCTTGTAATCCTTTACATTTTGACATTTTACATTATTTTTTATATGTACTTGTACTTTCCGATGATCAATTCTGTCAAATCTGATGTCTTTTGGAGGCTCTCTCGCGCAAGCTTTCTTTCTTTTCTCTTTTTTTTTTTTGTTTTGTAACTAGTTCCTCTATAGCTCATGGTCTCTTTTTAATACGCTTTTATTAATTTCACATGTGGGTTTGTTTGTATGTATGTATGTATGTATGTAACTCTGAATAAAAGATAAAATTTACGTTCTTTGCAAATATAAAAGTAATATATTTAATATTATTTTTAATACTAAAGGCTAAACTGTATTGCATATTGATGTATTATAAGTACATGTAAACTTAAGTGCGGATATTTAGTAGTTTTGAAAATCAGAGGGAAACCCGTGATGATCACAGCGCATTCCAATGTAAAAGCGTATTTTTTAGTTTTTTTTTTTTTTCAAAACTATATTTTAAAATTATTAATGACTTTACTTGTCCGTGTAAGCACAACGTTTGTGCTAACTAAAATCTAAAGTGAACACGTTTTAAAGGCTTTTCCCTATTGATTTTTCGTTTGTTCACTCTGTTGAACATCAATTAAGCATTGATAATTGCGAGGTCTTATAAACGGTAGAACAGCCGAAAGTACCACTTTTGGGTCCGCATGATTATATTATACCTTCCAAAAAGAGAAAGAAGCTAGCGCGAAACATAAACAAAGCACATACTTCATGAATTGTAGAGATGAATCGAAGTGTTCTCTGGATGCTTACTGCATAATGTTGCCAAATGGCTACAGACGTGTATTATGTCCTAGATTTTTTCCAAATAATTATTTTGATGTAAAACGCATCTTAAACGAAAGATAAATGTTTATTTTATTCATGTTATTTTTTTTAAAGACGAAGAAAAATATTTCATTGTAAAAAATAATTTCAAAACATGGTAGTTTGAGTGATTTTAAAAGCTATCCATTTGGATTCATTTAAGAGCATGTAACAGACCAGTGCTGCCATGCATGGAGGATAAATGGTGATAATTGCTTTAAATATACCCAATACTTGCTTTTTATGCATTGAGTTGCCTTATGACTACATTCTGCTGTTCATAAGGAGGACAAATTGTCCATGTAGCCAATTGGCAACACCATGCAGTGTAGGGTTAAAATTAGTTATTAAATAGGATTGATAAAGGAACGAGTGATTATTTATACAGTCGAGCCTGTTTGTCTAGAGCCTGCTTACCTCGAGCCTGCTTATCTCGAAAACCTCTCTATGTCGAAATTTTTGGATTTCCCTGCTTTTACAGCATAAATTTAATGTTTTTTCTCATGTTTATCTCGAATGATTTTTCCCGAAAACCTCTATGTCTCTAATTTTCACGACTCTCATTTTTTCATCTCCAGCCACCTTTATCAATGGCATAACTTAGAGACAAAAATCATCTTTTGCACAATCATTCAAAGACTATGTTCGTGCTTTAAGGTAGGCATTAACTTGCCACCGATACAGTCATTACAATTAGTGAAACGTGGACTCACAACATATCGTACAGTAAAATATTCAACAATATGAATGCAAAACAATCTATTAACTATTTGTCTTTGTTCCACTTGCTTATTTTTGTAGATTTTACCACAACCTCTGTATCTCGAAACTTCCGTATCTCGAATTTTTCTCCTGTCCCGTGAAATTCGAGATAGACAGATTTGACTGTATTGATAATTGGGACAGAGAATTGGACAGAGAATTTACTAAATAAATGGAAAAATTGATGCCTATGTTAATCCATACATGGAAAAGCAAGTGGAGAGGTGGGCGGAAGAACTCATAAAGGTGTATGCTGCAAATAGACGGTCAAATCTATATACATAAAAGACTACTTTTGTATGCGTATGACCGGGGTAAACTTCAAAACTACTGAACCGATTTTAACCATTTTTTCACCGTAGATAGCTGCAGTAACAGGGAGCAGGATAAGCTATAATTTATTTCTAAGAAGCTTAATTTAAAAAAGTTATTGTGGAAAATAGTAAATTTCATATGATTTCCCCATTAAATGATTAAAGTTTCAGTCCATTGTTGCAAAAATTTGGTTGCCTCACAACAACAATATTAATAGTAATCGTGATGAAAATGTGAACCAAGGCTTCTCTGGAGTAAGTATGAAATTTATTGCTTTCTTAGGATTTTTAAATTCATCTGTGCCAATAATCGCTAACGAGACTAAATAAAAAGATAATTGATTTTGGCAACAGTTAAAGAACAGAAAATGTTTATAGTCAAAAAATTTCTAAGTAAGGTACATAAGATGTTTTCACCAATGTAGTCATAAGGATATAAACTAATGATGGGACTAATTTTACGTGTAATGTTTGGAAATACTTGACTCCAGTGCGATTGATTTTACAGGGTGCGACATAGAAACTTGATGATTTTAATTGGATGCTAATTAGCAAGGAGTGGTCAGAAAGGAGTGGGAAGAGTCTCATTTTAAAGAGAGGGTCCTGAAGTTTTGTTATCTCATAGTTTAGTTGTCGCCATGCGTTGGACAAAAGAGCAACGAGCGTTCGCCGCCGAATCTTACTTTTCAAATAATCTTTCGGTTGTCGCCACTCAACGTGCCTTCCGAACTCGGTTCAAAATTCAGCCCGTTGTTCCCATTCCTGGCTGGGAATCGACTGTTTTGTGGGTGAAAACATTCAGGGAAAGTGAGAGTGTGGCAAACAGAGGCCCAGGAGGTCAACAGATTTCCAGAACCCTAGAAAACGTCGAAAAAGTGAGAGAGTCGTTTTTGCGCTCTCCCAGGCGTTCGGCACGTAAACACGCTGCTGCTTTGGGAATTTTTGATTGGACAATGAGACGAATTCTTCACAACGAACTCCAGTTTCATCCCTACAAACTTGCTGTGGTTCACCAGTTGAGTGATAACGTCTCCTTGAAAGGTGACGTACCTGGGCCATCCCGCTCTTCCGATTTGACACTCTGTGACTATTTTTTATTGGGGTATCTCAAATCGATCGTTTACAAAGACAAGCATCTGACCCTGCAACACCTGGAGAAAAACATCCGGCTTGCTATCACCAACATCCCATCAGTCGATATGCTCGAAAGAGTGCAACAAATCTAGGGTACATGAGTGCATCATTAACAGAGGCCGTCATTCTTCCCGATGTAGTTTTTAAATCTAACTAACATAAAAATGCAGAATGGGTACCAAAACTTATAAAAAGTAGTAAACTGATACATGATGTACTTTTCCCTTAGTTGACTTTTCAAGTCTGCAAGTTTCTCCGCCGCACCCTGTATCCAGCTTATAACATTTCCGATTTACCTAATCATTATTTTTAGCTTGCATTTGTATTTAAGGTGTGTAATACAGTTTTTTAGTTTGTCCAGTCAGAAAAAAATGCCTTTGTTTACATAAGTAGCCATTGTGTGTATAGATATGCACTTTAATGTTGAAAAATTCATGAACGAGTGTCACTAAAACGCCATACCAGGCCGAAACCCGTGCAGGGCCGGGTACCCAGCTAGTAGGCAAATAAATAGTGTAAGAAGTAAATATATTTTTTATGTCTATTTCATTGGTATAAAACAAACTTAAAGAGAAAATTATTTAGTGGTGGCATGTTACAAACACGGAGGAAAATTGATACAAAGCTAATTTTTAAGATAGTTTCAGATAAATACTTTTCGTGAAAGGATCTATTAGCTTTCGGTGAATCGTAAGCTGTTGGGAATGCAATACATTCAAACCAAAGCAGAATGTTAAATGCTTCTGCATTGACAAGCAAGGCAAAAATTTCCTTTTTAGCAGTCTGCGACGCGGATAAATATTCTCAAAAATAGCCTACTTGATAAACCGATAGTAGATTGATCATAAAATCTAAATAAACGAATAGAAATGAATAAAAATAAGATGCTTAACTCATAAAAAGTACTTTCTACTTGTGTTTTGTATCCGACAAAAGGCAAGAATTTTCGTTCACTTCCCCCTCCCGTCCCCCCTTTTATACTTTTTTCTGCCTGAACTAAAAAATAGTATACAGATTTCATCCAATTCATACAGACCATCATTCAATCATCCAATCCATCCCGAATATTGTATCCCAATGAAAACTTAATAAACGATATAATGATTAATATGTGGATAATTAAAAAAAAATAAACGCTTTAAACATAGAAAATACTTTTAACATAAAGTATATGTGCGCTTCGGTGGTTCAAGGGTTTCTTTTTTCTTTGTCAGATGTTTTTTTTATTGATAAACTCGGACCTGTTTGTGTTGAAAAGAGGCTCCTCGTATCCAGGAACAAGTATATGAAATTAAGTTTTGATAATTTTTATAACGCGTTTCTTTCTTTAGAATCCAAGCAAGAGGAAAACTTATTAAGTCTTAGACTTATATACTGCTTACTTAAAATTAAAAACAAGAAAAATAATAAAAAAGAGAGAAAGAGAATGTGATTTGATTTGGTTGTGGAAAAAAAAAATGAAGTTTAAAACCTCTTTTTTTTTTTTCTTTTGTAACAAAATCATTTATTAGGGTATTTAAAATTTATTACTTACTTTTAATGCTTCATCGAAATTTTAAATCGAAAGATAAATATTTTACTTGCGAAAAAATTTCTACGCTGCTTAATTTTTGCATAAAGCAAACATAAAAAGCCAGAGAGTTTTTGTGTGAGATTATTTATATTTGAAAAAGGCTTCTTTCTGAAATAATTTTTATTTAACTTTCAGAAGAGGGTAAAAAATGGTAAAAAGGCGGGGAGAAAGTGATACCCCCCAAAAAAAAAAAAAATCATAAAAATTGTAATCCTGAATCAGCTTAATCCTTATGAATTAAATATAAAATACAGCGGAGTAGCTACAATATTTTATACTATAAAAACTCTGCTTTTTATTTTATGTAGCTCAAGATTTCTCCGACCAGCTTTTTTTTCCCTCAAATATTTTTCATTTTTCCATAAAAAAATTAGATTTCATATTTTTACACAAACATGATCTTCAGTAATTACCAAAATTATCTCGTCAAAACAAATACTAAGAATGATAGGTATAAATCAGAATGCTCTGGCTTTTGCGCAAATTTAATAATAAATGCATTTAATAAAGCAAATGCATTTTTTTCCAATAATACTGATTAATGCTTCTTTGTTTCTATATTAAAAAACCGAAGAGACAAGTCTCTTTTCTTTATTTTAAAGGATTTTGAAAATTGCTTCCCTGCAATAAAATTAAAATATTTGAGACCATTACTATTTTATATTTGTAAATTATTCGTGCTATTAAATCATTCTAAATATTGAAAATTAACTTTTGTTTGAAGCGAGCTTTCTAACTTTGTCATAGTCATGAGCATTATCAATTGTATCGATATACAAATATTCCGCGTTTAAAATACGTATCAGTTATATTTCACTTTCAGTGAAAATAAAGTGTTAAAAAGACGTCGTTCAGAAAAAATTAAAAATTTTGTTACATTTATTAAACTGTTTTTTTTTAATATTTGAAATAATTTGTGCTATTTAACCATTCTAAATATTAAAAACTAAGTTTCGTTTAAAGCGAGTTTTCGAACTTTGTCATAGTTATGAGCATTATCAATTGTATCTATACACGAATATTCCGCATTAAAAATGTGTATCAGTTACTATTTTTCAATTTCAGGAAAAACAAAGTATTAAAAAGATCTTTCAGAAAAAAACTGAAAGATTGGTTACATTAATTTAACTGTTTTGTTTACAAGTGTAAAAAAACGGAATTTCTTGAATTAATTTGAAAAGCATTAAATGCTTGATGCCCAACCTTCCCCCTCCCCTTTTTTGACTTGATACATCCCTTTAATGTATCAGTTAACGTATCCGTTTAATGACAGCTATGGAATTTGCTTCGTTTTACGCTTTTCCCCAGAATCTGAATGCAGTTTCAGATGGCATAAGCGTGAAAGACCATTAAGTTGCTAAATTAAGTATCTAATTGAAAAATAAATAAATAAAAATTAAAAAAAAAAAAAAACACATACAGAATGCTCCTGGTTAGAGCGTTTGTCTCATGTTCAGAAACACTTTGCTAAACGTAATGATGATGCTTTTTTTTTTCTGAGCGTTATCTTACAAGTAAAATAGGCCAGAGAATGAGTATGCCTCAAGAAAAGAACACGTCATTTTTAAAAAAATAAAGTTTTAAGGGTATTAAGTGAATGGGCAGTAGTACTTCCTTGTACATTGCCAAAAGAAAAATATTTGCGATTGTCGTATTTATCCACTAGTTAATTGTTTTCATTCACATGGTTGGTACTTTTTTTTATTGCCCCCCTTCCCCAAGGAAAAAAACCCATAAAAGTTTACTAAATTAAAAGAATAAATCGTCTATTAAAACTCTTCTACTGTCATGTGCCAAATGTTGCAATTTTTACCGATGTTCTGAAAGTTTGAAAATGAAATTGCGTTAGTGTTCATTTACTCTACCATTTTACTTTCTAAACAAGTATTATATTCAAAATAAGCTCCAATTAAAATCATGCGAAAGCATTTTTCTCCTTATGCTCACCATAGGCATAATAGGTATTTAACCAAGCATTGTCGAGGTAAACTTCACAAGTTCATTTTAAATAACATCAAGATTTAATTCAATACACTTACCCAACATTTTGATGACGTCTTTTCGAGAAGCAGACGAACTCTTGCGGCTCGGGGCTCTTCCATGCGCATTTAGAGCTTTAGGAGTGCCATTGACATTGGATGAAGATGGACCGTCGTGTTTACCACCCATATCAGTCGACCTCTTTAGTTGCAATCCAATAAGGGCGTACAGAATGCACAGCAAGGTGGCAGGCAATATGAAGAACAATCCAGTTGACCATTCGAACACGTGATTCAAGTATCGTTTGACGGTACAAGTTGCCGTTTCCAGGACATCCTCCCCCTGGTGTCTTTCTCGTAGACGATGCCCAACTGGTAGCCCATGCTGATGGCTGCTAAAGCTGAGCTCACCCAAATGATGATGATGAACTTGATGGCCCTGGACAGCCTAGACATGGTATGGGCCCTAAGAGGATGACATATGGCTAGGTATCTCTCAACGGTAAAGGCCGTTATGGTCAGTATGGATGCATTGGTGGATGTCTCAGAGCACCAGCCACGTATTATGCAAAACACTTCACCAAAAGGATAGGGATACTTGGACCATAGGTGGCTCAGGTCTTGCGGCGTGCCCAGTAGGAGAAGCAATAAGTCGCTCACTGCCAGACTAAATAAGTAGTAGTTGGTGGCCGTGTGCATGTATCTGTTCCGCGCTATGACAATGCAAGTGCACACATTTCCAATGACACCTGTCACGAGGATGACGAGATAGATGAATGTCATGATGGCAGCGTGGGGGTCTTGCCGTTCGCCCATGATTTCCCAGTTGAAAAACGCCTCTGTTTCGTTCGGAATGGTTAAGAATGGTAGACTGAAGTTCGGATTCATGTTTATACAACTCTTTGTAGGATCGGATGGGTCACACGCAATCTCATTATCGTCAGACATGTTGTTGATGATTTGGTTTAACCAAATCGAATTGCTAGAAGAATTTATGTTCTCTTTGTCTTGGAAAGAAGTTTCTGGTTTTATAAACATGTTAATTTCTATCTTCACTCTCCACTTAATTTCAAGTTTTTGCTATAACATCGTTTGAATTCTTAAATCGTAAAATAAAAGTAAGTACACTGGTTTTAGTTTTAATATTTGGCACAAAATTTTGTAAAGGTATAAAATCAGTAATTTACATAAATACGTTCGATATAATTCTCCAGCACCGATAAAAACAAATATCACAGACCAGTAAACTGAACTAATTGTTTCCTTTTTTGACAAAATCTGATTTGATCGCTTGTAAAATCGAAGAATATGTAAAATACTTAAGTTTTATACAAATAGATAGTAAACTTTTTTGTAGAAAAGTAGAAATGTCCTATTTTGTATTTACAATAGTATTATCCAATGATGTAGCTTCGTGAGTTTCTGTGCAAAATACATTTCCAGATTTTTCGAATAAATAAAATTAAAAGCAACTGAGAAATCTCACTTATCAACGGATTGCCATTGTAAATTTTTCAAAGTTTCAAGAAAATAAAAGAACAAAAATAAGAGCTTTACATTTCCATGCGTTGCACAAATTTCTTTTAATGCACTTGAAATATCGAACTATATTTAAAGTTTTCCGATTTTCACACACAAAACATTCGCCACGCGATCCGCGAACAACAACTTGAAATTTATGAAGCAATCATTTTTCATCAGAATCGAGGCAGAAAAAAAATCTCGGAATCCTAGATCAGCCGGAACAATAAAAAATAAATATATCCGCTAGCTGCTGATAAGAACCATTCACTCGCAAGTGACTTCGGCCGCTCCACACAAAATATCGTCTGCCCGCGCGTTCGAGATCTGGCAGAGGAGTGATGCCGGAGGAGCACATGGGGCTTTGCGGAATCTGTTGTGATTGGTCGCGAGGGGTGCGGCGTCAACAAACCACGTGCATCTCCTCCGCCCCCATGCCTCCACATCCTCATGGCAGCTGATCTTTATTCCTGTTAAAACTGTGGTCAACCCTTTGCCATTTGATCGTCCCGAACTGGAATTTTTTTCAGCCCCGATATACAAGCGAATACACTAAAAAATGAGCGTTGTTTTTACAGTAAAATACAGCTAATTTCATAGGAATACACTGCAAAAATTGCTAATTTTACAGTAATAAATATAGTAATAAAATTTAATACAGCTAAATTTTACGGCAATAAACTATAAAATTTCTATCTTTACAGTGTGAAACTGTAAAATTGCTAGTTTCACAGTTTGTTACTGTGCATTTTACAGTTTTATAGTGGAACCTCTGCTGCCAGTATTATACAGTCGACGCTCGTTATAAAGACCGCTCGTTACAAAGACCATCCTAATATAACGACCAATGAGAAAATCCCCAACTGTATTCCAATATACTCTATATTCTACCTCTTATAGCGACCACTCGTTATAAAGACCGCTTTCTGTAGGACGGAGACGGTCGTTATATCGAGCGTCCACTGTACTATTGTTTTTACAGTTTTAATACAGCTAAATTTTACGGCAATAAACTATAAAATTTCTATCTTTACAGTGTGAAACTGTAAAATTGCTAGTTTCACAGTTTGTTACTCTGCATTTTACTGTTTTATATTGGAACCTCGGCTACCAGTAATATACTGTAAAAACAACAGTTAATTTTTTGTAGTGTAATAGGAAAAAATGAATTTGTTATTGACAATCACAATATTCGCAATCAAAGTTTGCAACCAGAGTTTGACACTTAGCTCTTTTTTTTTTTTTTTTGTCCTGCTTTTTTCGAACTTCTGGGCTTCATAGTTGATCATACGTTCCTGAAATTGCAGCTGAAATAATATTAACGACCAAATTTCCACCTTTTTTTCTAGATCCTATTATTTACACAACATACAGTGAACTCTCACTTATGCGCCCAAGGGACCAACAGAAAAAGGCGCATAAGTGAGAGAGACGCATAAGTGAACAAGCCTATTTAAAAGTATAAAATGCTACATAAGTTCTAATGAGAGCACGAATAAGAATGTTTCTATAGAAAATGGTCATATTACTACTGTTTGGCAACTACTGTAACCTAACTACAATGATAAGGAGAAAACACAAATTGTAGCATACCTAGTAGGGTGGGGCGAAAAATAAAAATTTTTCCAGATCAACTTCTAATAGTTGCCAAAAGTTGTCTTTGGTGATAGTTAGCTTTTGTGCAAAATTTGAGAAAAATCGGCTAATATCTTCAGGGGGCGCTGCGATCGCAAAGTTTTACCATAGCTTTGTTATGGATGTTTATGGTTAAATATCAAAAAGAATGCCTTAGCTAGTCTCGTTGCGTTTTTTTTTTACTCAAAAGATGTTTTCATGCATTAAAAGCATATGAAATGACTCACTAACATTATTTTATACGATACATTTATGTTTTAAAAAAATCAGTTTTTTTCACGTTTTTGTTTCTTTTTAAATGTTTGAAATATAAATATATCACACAAAATAATTTTTTGTGAGTGATTTCATATGCTTTGAATGCATGAATACATGCATCTTATGAGTAAAAAAATGCATTGAGATTAGCTAACGGCATTGTTTTTCATATTTTAACCATAAAATCCCAATAAAAGCTATGATAAAACTTTGCGATCGCAGCGCCCCCTGAAGATATTAACCGATTTTTCTCAAATTTTGCCCAAAAGCTAACTATCACCAAAGACAACTTTTGGCAACTATTAGAAGTTGATCTGAAAAACTTTTGATTTTTCGCCCCACCCTAATACCTAGTCACAACTTGTTCCTTTCAAACGATCCATAATAGATAATTATTCCTCTCCGAACTCTAGTTCATGTGGAAAAAATGCCTTCTGTGAGCAATAACAGCGAAAGATTAAAGAGGAAAGTGAAGAAACATGCTCATTTTTTAGGAAAATAAGTTTAATTGTTTGCATTTTACGAAAAATTCGGCGTTTAAGTGAAATGTTTATCTTTAGAGCGACGTATAAACGAAAGAAATTATCATTATTTTACTATGAAATGTTCCGGGACCACTGAAAGTCGTCGTATAAGTGGAAAAGGAGCATAAATGAGGCGTTGTATAAGTGAGAGTTCACGGTAGTATACGAAGAGAACACTAAAAATCTGAAAGTTCAAAAAGTATTACTACGAAGCAAAACAATTACCAATAAATGAAGCATTTCTTTTGTAAGCAGGTGTACGCATTTTTAATGTTTAAAAAATGTGCTGTGAAACAAACTAATTCCTTTTAAATCTAACAAAATGAAAATAAAAACATTATAAATCTAGTTATTTAAATTTTGTTGTTACAAAGAAATTTTTGAATTAGACAATGTTTTAACCCATCAGACGCAAAAACAAATTCGATATTTTTGGTTCATAAAACTGTTTATACGAAAATATCTCAACTATGTAGAGAAAATTACAAAAATTATTGAGCTTATGGATGCACCTCAATTTTTTTTTTTTTTTGCATTGAAAAAGGCGTTTCTTGTAATGCCAAAACACGTGTCTGCAGTATCCCTGCTTATTTGTGCCTTCTTAACGTTGTAATTTTCTCTATATCTATAGTACAAAGGTATTTGTAAACTTTATCGCAACCATGTTTTTCCTCCAACTTAGCAAAGCATAAAATTGATCTAACTATGAATACTTTTGAGATTTTATAGTTTAGAAACACATTATATTAATACCTATTTTATTTTATCTTCGGTATTTGAGGAGCAAAAGAATATAATTAATTTTGAGAAACATGTTGTTTCAAATATGAGAAAAAGGAAGTTTCTTGTATTTATTAAAAAATGACGACACAAAAGAAAAATTAAGGTTCAATGTAAAGTTATCATTTTTACTATTATGTTACATAACACAATGTTGAGTTTTTTCTCTGATATTTTTTTCTCTGTACTTATTAAAAGCTAAGGTTCTTTCAAAGACGGTTTTTGCTTTAAGCGGAAAATCGTAAAAAAAATAAAACTGATAAAAAAATCACTTTTAACACCTTAAGCAGTTGTCGATTACGCCGGTTTAATATCATTCCATTTTTTTTTCTTTCAGTTGAATTTTTTAACACAGATAAAAACCTCATGGATAAGTTTTTCATCCTTTGGGAAGGGGAAACATTTGATAAATCTAAAAAAAAATCAGTTAATTAAACTTTTGTTTTTGTTATTGTTTTTCACCAGCTGTCACGTTTTTCTAAATTGTGCATTAAAGTATGAAAAGGATTTTGCGGTTAAACAACATGTTTTTAAAGAAAAGACTTTGGTACTTTAAATTGAATCAATTTTTCAAAAAAGAAAAGCAGTCGATGTGTTTAATCTGTTGTATAACAATTCTTCATTAATTACCATTTGTACTTGACATTAGTAACTCGTGTATGACTAGTAAAAAATAGATAAATAAGAAAAAAAAAGGGGGGAAAGAAAATAGGGAGGTTACTGTTTCTAATTCCGATTCGTCATGGATATATTTTCTCTTCCCTGTCTTTTCTTTGTGCGAATGTGTTGTTGTACTGTAAATGGTTGCCTACCCTAATAAGCGGGTCCGTATGGGAGGTGTGTACAGTGAAAGTGGGACTTTCGCACATCACTGGCAATCTTTTTGCCAAAGATTTAGGCAGGGATTCAAGTGAAACAGCACTGCGATCGCTTCGAATTGCAATCGCTACTGGAAGTGAATTACATTATCATCAACTTAACTTGGCATGACGTCACTACGGGTGGAGCCAATAAGAGCTCACAAGCACTCACGCGATCCTCCTTCTATTCGCCAAGTGGCTGTGACGTTTTATCTAGCTCATTTTTCATAGGCAAACGTCACGCTGACGTCACGATGTTTTTATCAAGAAACGTCGTTCTAATGTAATTCATTTCCAGTAGCGATTGTAATGTGCGATCGACTGTTTCACTTGAATCCCTGCCTTAGATAAGTAACCAGCTATAGAAATCTTTTGTAACCCGGATCACAGTAAAATTACGCGATCGGATTGATTGAACAGTTTTTTTTTTCTGTGTCTTCTTTACTTTTAGAACCAACTGTTTTCAAGCGAGGTTCTAGTATAGTGGTTCCCAACCTGAGGGCGATTGCCCCCAAAGGGGCGGTAAATATTTAAGGGGCAATAGGGGCGATGAATATTTAGAATAGAAAACAGTAGCAATAAAAGGGTACCGTAAAGTCGGGTTACTTGGACCCTAAGGGGTTACTTGAGCCCATTACAGTAAAATGATAAAATCTAGTTTGGTACTTATTGTTGGAAGACTTGCACGTAGTTCCTCGTTTCTCCTCTAGGTAGAAGCACTCTGCAGTCTCTAATGCTGGTACCAAACCCAGATTTTATCATTTTACTGTGGGCTCAAGTAACCTCCTTGTGGGTCCAAGTAACCCAACTTTACGGTAGCATGAACGAAAGTGGTTGTTTAGAGTTCAGACAATTAATGCAGTAAAATATGCAGTATCCCTGCTTATTTGTGCCTCCTTAGCGTTGCAATTTTCTCTACATCAATAGCACAAAGGTATTTGTAAACTACAATTTATCACAAGTTAAGAAAGAAACAGATTCAAGTTCAAGAGCTTCCTCCTTGCTGAACCTTTGGAAGTATTTTGTCATTCATCGTCAATTTTATGAATTTTCAGGTTTCCAATTAATTTCCTTCGAATTTTAGGTTTCAATGATTTGAATTCCCTCAGATTCCAGTGTAGAAAAGTAAATAATTTCCTCAAAAATGTACTTCTGTTTTTTGAAAAGTCGTCGATGATCTCAGTTAAATGTTACCCATCAGATGCTTATTAGTTTGATTTGTAAAAGAAAAAAAAAGTATTTTAGGTAAAATGAAAGAAACAACGTTTAAAATCACAAATAAGATTAAACGTTTTAAAGAGTAGGGTAGATGTTCCAGTTATGGCCACTGCACCAGTTATGGCCACTTTCTGCCAATTTCTCCAATATTTAACTTTTTATATTTATATAATCAATCAGGTACAATTTTACAACAAAAACAAACCCTTCTTTATTACTTGAATCTCATGGGTTAATTTTTTTAGACCATGTTACTTTCAAGAAAAATAAATATTGTTACAAATCTTGTAAATAGTTGTTGTTTTTCCTGCCTTGCATCATTTTCATTAGTTTTGGTTTTATCTGACGTCATGTTGCAAAAGTATCTGAAGATATTACTTTTATCACTTGTATACCGGCCCCGTAACACTTTGTAGTTTTTACACTTGCCCTAACTTTAATAAGCGTGAAGACATTTTCGCTCGGAGTGGTGTTTTTCTTTTTATTTCTAGCGTTTTCTTGAATGAATTGTTTAAAGTTATGAATGATTTGGAATATTCCAGATATTACTAGAAAGTTGTCGGGAATTCTTTCCGTGTATAAATAGCTGGCCTTGAACACAAGTCAGTCAGTTGTTTTCAGATTTGATTCTGGTGACTCGTTTTATTCGCTATTCGCTTGGGCGAATGTTTGTTTTGCTTTTGTAATTGCTTAATTACTGTTCACGTTAGATACGTGGTGCTGAATTACTGTTGAGAGTACAGTGTAGTGTTTGCTGCCTAATTGCTGATGTTTAGCAATTGTTTTCTGCTCTTATTGTAAATAGTGTACATACTTGTAAATAAATTTATAGTTACTTCCTCAAGATTGGAATGCTCATTTGAAGAAAGTTGAAGGTGCTACGGACTCGTTACAATTTTGGCGCCCAACGTGGGGCATCTTCAAGGACTTTCTTGGAATTATCTGTGAACTTGGACTTTTCTTCCTAAGGACTTTTTGAATTCGGAATTTTATGGTGATTACTCGAGCAATGGATGAACAACTGAAACAACTCCTTGATGCGATCAACGCTGTTAAAAGTGACCTCAAGAATGATATGGCGACTCTGGCTACTAATCAAGAACAATTAAAGAATATGCTATCTACTAATCAAGAACAATTAAAGAATGAGCTGGCTACTAATCAAGAACAATTAAAAAAGGATCTAGCTGAAGAAATTAAAAGCGATCTAACGTCAATGAAAAGTTTGGTGGAAAGTAAATTTACCAATATGGAAAATAAAGTGGAGGCTCTAGAAGAGAAAGTTGACAGCGTTGAAGATCGAATTACCACAGTAGAAAATCACGTGGAAAAGAAAATTAAAGAAATTGAATCAAAGTTATCAGCATCCTCCAACAACTCAAGTGACTGTGTAGCTGCAGCTGGAACTTCGCGTCCATCCATCAAACTGGCCACGTTTGACGGGAAGACCTCGTGGAATATTTACAAGAAGCAGTTCCTCATCGTTGCAGAAGCAAACTCCTGGGACTCTTCCACGAAAGCCTGTCACCTTGCAGCCTCGCTGAGAGGGGATGCAGCTGACATACTACAGACCTTCCCAGAGGACAAGCACCGCGACTTCGATGCCTTATCATCGGCCTTGGAGCTTCGCTTTGGCGAAGCATGCCAAAAAGAATTCAGCCAACTCCAGCTGAAATCCAGACTCCAGAGGGCTGGAGAGACTCTACAAGTTTTTGCAGCAGACGTTGAGAGGCTTTCCCATCTCGCCTTCTCGGACTGTCCTTCGGGTGTTCGCGATAGCCTGGCCCTGAACTACTTCATAGATGGAGTGCGAAATCCAGAAATTCAGACGGCTCTCCGGATGGCGGACATTAAAGATCTTAAATCCGGTCTGGTCTACGCAATGAAGTTCGAGGCTGCACAGCAAACGTCCCGCAAGGATCGCCATTCAATCAGGGGCGTGGAAGTGCGTGCTCCGGATTCGAACTCAACTTGTCTCTTGGAAATTAAGCGACAAATCCAAGAGCTCTCGGGGACCCTGAAGAAGATTACGGCTCACAAGGACCAAAGTAAACAACCACTGAAGTGCTGGAAATGTGGCGGTGAGGGCCACGTACGAAGGAACTGCGAAGCCCGCCAAGAAACAAGAGGGAAGGGTACCTCTTCCTCTCCAGCTCAGGAAAACTAAGCTATGGCAATCTCGCGGGGCGGAGGTCGCCAAATTGGAATGAGCCCCATCCCAAAGTCTTCCAGATTTCCTCAAGAAGTGGCGGCTGCAACGGACTCTTCATTTACGCATATGTGAATGGGTTTCCCTGCGAAATGATTGTGGACACAGGAGCCAACGTTACCATTATTAAGACTGATGTGGCTCATCAATTTGGTCTCAAGATCTTATGGACGCCGCCCTGCGTTACTCTTCAAACTGTGACAGGTGACAAAATCAAGATTGAAGGAAAAGTGAACTTAGAAATAATGTTCGGGAGTGCCACTTACCATCACACGGCATTCGTAGCTGACATTACAGATCCCTTCATTCTCGGACTGGACTTTTTGAGAAAATTTGATTTTTCTATTGACTTTAAAAATAATGAGCTGCACTCGATGAGGGAAGACATAGTGATTTTCAATACCGAAAATAACTTAAAATCCGCTCATCAAATAATAGCCCAAACAGATTTATCGATTCCCTCTAGATCAGAAGTACTAATACCTGGCTCCATCAAGGAAAATAACAGTTTTAAATTCGGCCTAATTGAATATCCTAACCAGAGTAATAGCCCAAAAGGAGTACTAGTGGCGTCTACGCTTGTGGACCTTTCAAGGAATGCAGTTCCTGTGAGAGTCGCCAATGTAAGTGAAAGACCGAGGAATATTAAGAAAGGAGAAGTGTTGGCAACTTGTACTCCCGTAAACTGCATCATCAGAAGAATTGATTCCTCCGAGACTGTGTCTTCCGAGTCCTTGACTTCGAAATTAATTGGGAGTGCACCATTATCGACGGATCAAAGATACGCTGCGGAAAAATTGGTGGACAACTTCAAGCAGGTGTTTTCATCTACATCCGAGGATGTGGGTCGCACGAATTTAACGCAGCATAGGATTGACACTGGAGATCATCCCCCTATCAAGCAGCATCCAAGACGACTACCGTTCGCCAAGAAGGAAGAGGTTGAGATCCTCGTAAAAGAGATGCAGGAGAATGACGTCATCGAACCCTCATCCAGTCCTTGGGCATCCCCTATCGTCTTGGTCCGAAAGAAAGACGGCTCCACCAGATTTTGTGTTGATTACCGACGCCTGAATGACATCACCAAGAAGGACAGTTACCCTCTTCCACGGATCGATGACACTCTGGACACCCTTTCCGGACACAAGTGGTTTTCGACCCTGGATTTAAAGAGCGGCTACTGGCAGGTGGAGATACACCCCGACGACCGAGAGAAGACGGCGTTTACAACCGGACAAGGCTTGTGGCAGTTTAAAGTGATGCCCTTCGGCCTCTGCAATGCACCAGCCACGTTCGAGCGTCTTATGGAATCAGTGTTACGAGGACTGTCTTATGAATCCTGTCTTGTCTACTTGGACGACATTATCATCATAGGACGCAGTTTTGAGGAACATTTGGATAATCTTAGGAAGGTGCTGCAAAAGCTTAAGGAAGCCAACCTGAAGTTAAGCCCGTCCAAATGTAATTTGTTCCGCCGTGAGGTGAACTACCTTGGTCACATTATCTCTTCCGAAGGTGTACGAACAGATCCAGATAAGGTATCTGCAGTCAAGAATTGGAGCCGCCCCGAAAATGTCCATCAGCTGCGAAGTTTCCTGGGGCTCTGCACGTACTACAGGAAGTTTGTGAAGGGTTTTTCCAACATTGCACGACCTTTGCATAAGCTGACGGAGAGCAAACAAAAATTTGAATGGTCCAAAGAATGCGAGGATGCATTTCTACAGCTGAAGGAGGCTTTAACATCAACGCCTATTCTCTCTTATCCTCAGCCTGAAAAATCCTTCATACTTGACACTGATGCGAGCCACGAGAGCGTTGGAGCTGTTTTATCTCAAGAAATAGACGGTAACGAACATGTCATCGCTTACTGGAGCAAATGCTTATCCAAGTCGGAGCGAAATTATTGTGTCACGAGAAAGGAATTGCTCGCCATAGTTAAAGCTGTAGAACATTTCCATCATTACCTCTACGGCCGTAAATTCCTGCTCCGAACCGATCATGCCTCTTTAACTTGGCTTTTGAATTTCAAGAATCCAGAGGGCCAGGTAGCCAGGTGGATACAGCGGCTCCAGGAATATGACATCGAGATTAAGCACCGAAAAGGTTTGTCACACGGGAATGCTGACGCATTATCAAGAAGACCTTGTTCCGAGAACTGCCATTATTGCTCCCGAATAGAGAAACAGTACGGGACGACAATCCCTACTGCCTGTCAAGTTACTGCTACTTCATCATCTTCAGATCCTGATCCATGGAGTGACGACCAAGTAAGAAAAGATCAGCTTGAAGACCCAGACCTAAAGCCTATCATAGAGTTAATGGAAAAAGACAGTCGGCGACCTAGTTGGCAAGACATTTCTATCTACAGTCCTGCAACGAAAAGATACTGGGCTCTATGGAACTCTCTCCAGCTGCGAAATGGCGTCCTGTATCGGAAATGGGAATCTGACGATGGTAAAGCATTCAAATGGCAGTTACTCCTTCCCAGATCAAGAATTCCAGACGTTCTAAAGGAGTTGCACAGTAGTCCGACTGGAGGACATTTTGGTGTGTTGAAAACCCTCTGCAAGGTTCGAGAACGCTTCTTCTGGAGCAAGGCGAAGGATGACGTAGAGAAGTGGTGTCATTCTTGTGACGCCTGTGCTGCCCGTAAAGGACCGAAGAGAAGAAGCCGCGGGAAGCTACATCTTTACAACGTAGGAGCTCCTTTCGAACGAATCGGGATCGACATTCTTGGTCCTCTACCGAAAACTACTGATGGGAACAAATACATCCTCGTTTCCATTGACTATTTCACCAAATGGCCCGAAGCATATTCCATTCCGGATCAAGAAGCTACCACTGTAGCAGAGACTCTAGTCCAGCATTGGATCTCGAGATATGGGACACCTTTGCAGATCCACTCCGATCAGGGGAGAAACTTCATCTCTGCTGTGTTTAAGGGCCTATGTAAAATCCTCAAAATTGAGAAAACTCGAACGACACCACTACACCCACAATCGGACGGCATGGTGGAGAGATTCAACAGGACAATCCTTAATAATCTCTCGCTTATGGTCTCCAAAAATCAACAGGATTGGGACAAGAAACTTCCTCTGTTCCTGCTGGCCTACCGCAGTGCTGTCCACGAGACCACCGGATATTCCCCATCACAGATGCTCTTCGGCCGAGAGCTTCGGCTGCCTTGTGATCTCGTCTTCGGTCTCCCTCCAGATGCGCCTTCATCGCCTGAGGAGTACGTCCAGGATCTCCAGGCCCGGTTGGAGGACGTTCATCACTTCGCACGGGAGCGAATCAACATCGCGACGGAGAAAATGAAGACCCGATACGACACAAGGTCCACTGGCCATGACTTTCAAGAAGGTGACAAGGTGTGGCTATGGAATCCCATCCGACGTAAAGGTCTGTCACCCAAATTGCAGTCGCATTGGGATGGACCCTACACAGTCCTTCACCGGCTGAACGACGTCGTAGTGAGGATCCAGAAGTCATCACATTCAAAACCTAGGGTTGTACATTATGATCGGCTAGCCCCATACTATGGCCATAGTTCGTAAAGTAAATCTAAAGCTACCATGGTAATTTGTTTGTAAATTTTGTAAATAACTTTTGCCTTTAATTGTTTGTAATATTACTCTATCAATGTTATTATTTCGTTCATGTTCTCATTGTTATTGTTTATCATGTTTATGATTGGTCATCATGTAATGTGTGCATCTGTAAGTCTTCCCTTGCTTCCTTTCTGGGGATTGTACTGCCCGGGACGTGCAGTCCTTGGGAAGGGGGCAATGTTACAAATCTTGTAAATAGTTGTTGTTTTTCCTGCCTTGCATCATTTTCATTAGTTTTGGTTTTATCTGACGTCATGTTGCAAAAGTATCTGAAGATATCACTTTTATCACTTGTATACCGGCCCCGTAACACTTTGTAGTTTTTACACTTGCCCTAACTTTAATAAGCGTGAAGACATTTTCGCTCGGAGTGGTGTTTTTCTTTTTATTTCTAGCGTTTTCTTGAATGAATTGTTTAAAGTTATGAATGATTTGGAATATTCCAGATATTACTAGAAAGTTGTCGGGAATTCTTTCCGTGTATAAATAGCTGGCCTTGAACACAAGTCAGTCAGTTGTTTTCAGATTTGATTCTGGTGACTCGTTTTATTCGCTATTCGCTTGGGCGAATGTTTGTTTTGCTTTTGTAATTGCTTAATTACTGTTCACGTTAGATACGTGGTGCTGAATTACTGTTGAGAGTACAGTGTAGTGTTTGCTGCCTAATTGCTGATGTTTAGCAATTGTTTTCTGCTCTTATTGTAAATAGTGTACATACTTGTAAATAAATTTATAGTTACTTCCTCAAGATTGGAATGCTCATTTGAAGAAAGTTGAAGGTGCTACGGACTCGTTACAATATTCTAGAGTGCTTTGCTCATAACTGTTAAGATTTTTGTTAAGGAACAAGGTTTTCATACTCCTTTAACATCTGACTTAGAGAAATAGAAATTATTCTTTCAACTGATTGTCATTAGCTTTAATGAGGTAAGCTTTCGCTTTATTTTAATTTTACATTTAAAATATTTATTTTTATTATTTAACAGAGGGTGGCCAAAACTGGAGTATAAAATGTACTACATGTACCAGTTTTGGCCACATAGTTAAGTATTTAAATTGTTTGCAAATAAAATAACTTGAAGTATGGGAGATTCTCCTAAATCCTAACAATACCATGTCTTCGAAGGATAACACAAAAATCATTAGACCTAGAAAGTTTATTTATGTTTTTATTTGTCAGAAATACTTTTTCCGATGTTATCCCGTTTAAATTAAAACAATCCTTCATTTGGTTTTTCCTTAAAAAATTCTACCTGCACTATGTAATCGAGAGAGAAATAACGTTTTTCATCTTAAATACAATTCTAAGCCTATCCAGCAGGAGTTCAATGATAAAAATGTCTTCATCCTGCCACAAAAAAAAAGTCACTCTCCTGGCTTTATTTTTAAAGCACTGGTAATACATCCAATATACTGCCGTGGGCAGGTAAACGGCAGTATCTGCAAAAATGAGTTTTCGAGATAATTGAAGAAACGCGTTTTTGATTTCCCACAAAGATCAATAAAACATTGAACTTCGAACATAGGCGATACTATATGTTTATACCGATATATTTTTTGGGTAATCGATTGAATTTTGATTTTGCAAGCGCATAGAGAGGTAAAGCAGATACTGCCGTTTACCTGCCCTTTTCACTCTAATTGTCATGCGGAATTGACTGGCAGTCGGCAGTAACTGCATAGTATGCTACTAAATGTCCAGTATTTACATATTCGACAACTTGCGGGGTAGGTATGTTATTATGAAATATATTATTGCATTGTGAATGATATGTTTTATTTAAAAATATACATAAATACCGTGTATCCACTTGATATAGATTTAATGTAAACGTACGCGAAATATAATAAAAAAATATAATGAACTGTATTGTATTATGGAAAATACGAAACAAAACTTGATGATTCTTCAGCCATTTTTACTTACTTTTACTTAGTAAAGGAAGTATTGTTATCACAAAGAAAATTTCACTCAAAATTCGGTCTAAATTTTGATTTTGCTCACCCAGGAATGAATGTTGAGAATTTTTTTCGACCTATCAGCACATGCATATGTACTTACTAACATATAAACAGCCGAAATATCCTTTTCGACCACACCCCAGTAAATTACGACGAGTTTTCTCGTGACGTCTGTATGTGCGTATGCATGTGCGTATGTATGTATGTTTGTATGTATGCGCGTATGTATGTATGTCGCATAACTCAAAAACTATATGTCGTAGAAGCTTCTAGTTTGGTATGTAGGCTCTGATGGTGGTCGTCGTGCACCTCCCCTTGTGGTTGCATTCGAATGTTCCCAAGGAGATCTTTTACCCCTTTGTGGGGTAAATCAATGTTAATTTCAATACAGATTGAGTGATATGATTTGGTGCAACCACTTGGCGATATATCGCCAAACTTTTGGTCGCCAAGTGTTTGCCGCCAAGTTGGCGACAAATTTGGCGAAAAAATGACTTTTTTTTTTTTTTTTAATTTAGATTCAATTTGGCGCTATTGGGCACATTTTGCGAAAAATTCACTGAATCATGTTAAAATCGGCGATATTTAGAAAATAAATCATTGTAAAACATTAATTTGCATTGATTCGTGACAAACTGGGAGTGTAAATGTTTGAATTGTTATCTTGCTCACTCTAATGCACTATTTTAACACTTGAGGCATTTATTGTGGAATTTAAACGTAAAAGGAAGTAGTGTGGCGTACACACCAGATGTTTTAAAATTACTATAAATCAGTTAATGCTTTGTACTTTGCATCAAAACAAGAAATCCCTTTGAGAAAAAGAGCGCTTGAAATGCTTGTTGTGCTGACGATTTTTTTCATAGTACTATTAAAAATGCAACAGCTAGAGATTAAACTGCAAAAACTATCGTCTGTTAGTATGAAAGCAACTGTAATTAAAAGAAAACAAAACAATGTAAATAAAACCATTTCTTTGCTGCATTTTTGTTTGTCGTCTGCCAAGTTTGGCTTGTGTATCTTAGAAATCGTGAAAAATACTGTCTGCTAGTGGAGAGAAACTTTATTTGAAAGAAAAAAATCTGGTATGGACCCCACACTACTTTCTTTTACGTGTACATTTTTTTAGTCGATGCCTTAAGTGTTAAAATAATTCTTGGAATGAGCAAAATGACAATTCAAACATTTACGCCCCAAATGTGTTGGACTTTAGGAGAGTAGTGGAAGCTTAAGCACGGATTGCAAATACATGAAGGATAAAAAGGAATTTAATTTAACAAACACAAAAACACATCACAACATATAAGAGCGAAAGAGAGAGAAGGAAGAAATAATAACTTTAGAAAACAACAAATAGGTTGCTATAGTAACGCAGCCATTAGCCAAACTTAAATTAATAAAAGTTGTTTAAACGTTCAATGCTGAACTCAATTCAACACTCCTCCTCGTTTATACAACTTCTTATACAACATTTTTCTCTAAGAAAAATGTGTCTGGTTGGTTTCAAGGGTTTAGTCAACATGTCCGCTATCATGTCCTCGGATGGGCAATACTCACACTTGACGAGTTGTTTGTCAACACAATCTTTAGCAAAATGGAATTTTGTGTCAATGTGCTTTGTACGGTTCGAATATTTGCCACTTTTGACTAAACATAAGGCACTCTGATTGTCCTCATAAATTATAGTTGGACTGTTAATATCCTGGTGCATATCCTTCAACAAATTCCTCAGCCAAAGAGCTTCTTGACAAGCTTCAGACAACGCGACATATTCTGCCTCAGTAGAAGATAAAGAAACATTCGTTTGTTTTCTGCAGCACCAGCTGA